>PVJH01012256.1:0-65214 GCA_004026705.1 Nesogale talazaci
GAGAAGTCTTGCCATCCTGGCCTCTGAAGAGCATTCTGGCTGCACTTGGCTTCATGGAAGGGCAAGTAAAAGGAGCCTTTGCTTCCAGCATCGTGATCCTCATTGGCTCACTCTGTCTGGGACTGCAACCTGGTGTACAAAAGGCCACTGATCATCCATTCCCTTTCTGTTCTCGCTTCCTTTTTGGTTCAGCATCAAGGACGTAGGTCATGTCCGGGCATGGTTCTGGAGTTTGGGGTCAGACCTGGGATCACACAGGCTCACATGCAGGCAGGGAATCTAACTGGAATGGAGTTCCTGTCCATTTTGGACCGCCTGTCAGAAGGCAGGTGATTTATTTCCAGAGCCAGGGCTCCCCCTAACATGGTATAGGTCAGAGCCAGCAGTCTGTAAGGCAGATGATATAGATGCCCCCCATGACCTCTCCAAAAAAAGATATCAGGGTTCTAGTCTGATAGAAGGGTCCAGTCAGTCTTGGTTCTGGGGAGGATGCCATGAACCTCTTCGATGCTTCCTGCTGAGGGAAAGCCCAGCGCATTCCACTGGCATGAGAGCAGAGCCCAGAGTAAACCAACCCAGAGCCCAAGAGGAAGTAGTTGCCCTTGGGAAAGGACAGCAAGGGCTGAGAAGGACACTGTGAGTGAGGAACTACCCGGCTGTGCTGGCTCCCAACCGGCCGAGGTCGAAGAAAGCCATTTGGATTCACTCTAGTCGATGTGAAACTTCCCCGAGGGATCTTTTTCCAATTAGAAGGAAGCTTCAACTCACTCTGCCATCTTCGGAGTTCCCCCTCTCTCTGCCCAAGGATCTTGGATTGCTTGCTTGCTTGTTTTCTCTCTGAATCATTTGATAGCCTGTTGGCTAACAGAGTCAAAGGACACAAATTTGCTTTCAAAGGTAATAAATCTTTTTTCTGCCTCCTTCCGAATTTGTCTAAGAGAAATGATTTATGCCATGATTTCTCTGTGTTGCCAAAGTAATTATACGACCCCAGAGGAGTGGGAGGAGGGAAGACCGTGGGGCGGGGTGGGGGGGGGGGGGAGAAGGGGGGAAACCTAACTAACTGTCTGTGAATTTGTTAGAAGGAATGCCTCCATTATAAAACAGAAATCAGACATGTACACACACAATTTGCCAGAAATGAAGAAAACTAAAAACGAATTCCTCTACAGCAGCCCCCAAATCTGCCCTTCCTTTCATGCGGAAATTGAAGATTAAAGAAGGAAGTCATCACACCAATGTCCCCAAACTGATAAATGAGGAAAATGGGATTTAATCTCACATGTTTCGGGCTCTTAAACGTTTAGGTGGAGAATTAACTCATCAGTTTGAGCTTCTCTCTTAACACAGTCTTCACAGTCCTTCCACTCCTGTTCCTGTGGTAATCTGGCTCAGGACCACTGAGGACACTACCTTAATCCATGGCAGACTGAATCATGAACCACCAAAGGGAATGATATGCCGTTCCAGTAAACAGAGTATCTGCTGACTGCCATGCCCCACCCCACTGCAGCTGCGTGCTTTGTGGGAATTAATGACAAAGGAGAGAACTGGACAGTGCAGACCGGAGGGCTTCGAGAATTAAACACACTCGACAGTACAGCAATGTCTAGAATGTTTGTGTTTGCCCAAGAGGAGTCTATTGTGGACATTGTAGAAGAAACACTCTCTGAGCAAAGCGGTCATTTTCTGAACAACCGTCAACTCAAGGCAGTTGACTCTTAATTCCATTCTCTTTATTTATTTATTTTTTGGTGGCATCACTGCCTTGGTGGAAATAGCAAGCCCAGCCTTGCTGCTGGATTTGAACTGTCAACCCTGTGGGCCGCAGTCCCGCAAACTACCACTAAGCCACCAGGGCTCAGCCTTCCATTCTCTTTAGAACATTTCAACTCCCCAGAATGACTGTATCTTTTAAATCACCGAGGAGCCCTGGAGGCACAGGAGTTACCTATTGTACTGCTAAACCAAAAGATCAGAGGTTCAAAGCCATGAGCTGTTCAGAGGGAGGAAGACGAGGCTTTCTGTTCCAGTATAGAGTTACCATCTCAGAAACCCACGGGGGCCCTCCTGTCCTAACCTTCAAGGTAACTATGTGTCAGAATCAACTGGATGGCAGTGAGTTTGGTTTTTCAGTTTTAAATCACTGACCTTTCAGTGATTTCCACTGTCACCATAGCTTCATTATCATTACATGTCATATTCATTAGATAGAGCCGATTAGAATTTACAAGCCGTTATTTAGGGCGAGCTCCTTCTGCAATTTCAGAACCTAATCACATCTTGATTACTGATGTGATGTTTGCCTCTAAAAAAAAAAAAAAACTCTGGAACTGTGACCATCTTGTAGTTTGCAGCACTTGTTTTCGCCGCTGGGGTGAAGTTGCTTGTTCAGAATCTGGTCCACATGAAAAGTTTCATAGGAAGACCCAGAACAAGTTGCAGAAGTGCTAGTTCCGGGATAGAGTGCTTGCTTCCCATGTGAGAGACCTGGTTTTAAAGCCCATTTCACCCAATTGATGTGTTGCTGGGTTGTTAGACCCAGCTTCTTTGGAGCTTCCAGAGGAGACAACTCAGGAAGAAAGGCCTGGCAATCTGCTATTGAAAATCAAGCTGTGAAAACCCCACGGATCGCAAGGTTTGTTCCTGTTGTGCATCAGTCGCCATGAGTCAGAGACTAACTCAGTCTGGCCAATAATGTCACTTAAATCACTGTGACATCTAATAATAGGTAGACCACATCTACACATGTATTCACAAACTCAGTGGACACTTGGATAGAAAGAATGCCTCATTTTTTTAATTTTACTTTTAATTCTTTTGTCCAAACCATTTTATTAGGAGCTAAACCAGACATGATGGTTCAGTCATATCAAGCAGTGTTGTCTAGTCGCTACCATAATCAGTTTCAGAAGGTTTTCTTTACCATCGGCTTCCCTGTACCATCACCCTCCACCTCCCCTGTCATAGTCTGCAGGAACCCTTATTCTAGTTATTGTCTCTGCAGATTCACTTTTCCTGGATTTCATATACTGAAAAACATAGAAATTACATAACAGAGAACCAAGAAGTCTACCAGCAATGACAAAATACAAGAGATAAACTCTAATACAATAATAAAAAAATGAAACAGAAAATATTAAAAACCAGATCAAGCACAAAGTATATCAAGAGGAAAGTCACATAAAAAGATTTTAACCATTCAAATCAGATTTATCATTTTAATCTATAATTGTTTCTCTAACATTCTGTCTGAAAACCCAGTTATTCCATCCCTCAATTATAGAGGGAAATAACCAAAGACTTAGTACCTGTGTAGATTCTGCAAATGTATTTTGAGCTTCCACTCACTGTCACCCACAGCCTTCTGTACATAAGAGCTTAAACTCTGATACTATTTCCTTCATCAGACTTGAGTTATATAATTTACAGTCCTAGGATCATGGATGTTGGTGTACATCATTGATCTCTCACCTGGATAGCTGCTTGTTTGAAAACAAGCCTGTAAGACCCCTGATGCTATTCTTTCCGATAGCCTGACACCATCTGTTTTCTTTTTTCTTTTTCTTTTTCTTTTTTTTGTGCCATCACTGCCCTGATGGGAGTAGGAAGCCCAGCCTTGCTCCTGGAGAGCTGCTGCTGGATTTGAACCTTATGGGCTTTCAACCTTATGGGCTGCAGTCCCGCATACAACCACTACGCCACCAGGGCTCAGCCAACACCATCTGTTTTCCTTACCATCCTTTGCTACATCACGCATATCTTCCAAGAACATCTCTTTAGACCTTCATCTGCCCCAGTCACAGAGAGAGATAGTGGATGAGGAATTTTCAGGCAACAATTAGCTCTTAGTTCTCTCTGTAGATCCTAATAGATTATTTGTTTCATAACTCTAAAAGCAATAAATCCTGTGACTCAAGGGACTCTTGTCTCTGTGAACCAATAAGTTTTGTCGAGGAGCCAGCTATACCAGCAGAGAGCCCCAGAAGGAAGGCTTGCTCAAAGGCTAGAGAGGCTCATCATTTAGCAACTGGACTTAGTATAGCGACATGCATCAGGAGGACTCTGATGTCTCTTCTTAAACTGGCCACTTTTAATCTTGCGCTGACTCATCGTAGCACAATAGGACAGGGTAGAATTGCCCTTGTGGGATTCTGAAAGTCTTCTTATTCCCTCAGAGAATCTGCTTGCAGATCACATGCCAATGGGTAGCCACGTTGCTACCAGGACTCCCATCAGCCCGATGGCACCCACGTTGTGAGTTGATCGTGAACCTGAACTCAGGGAGTGTATTTCAGAGTGTTTTTGAAAACTGGAAGTGCCAGGTGTTACTTCACACCAAAGCAGTGGCAGCCACTGAGAGAGGAATCCACTGAAAGCAATTGGTGCATACACTGTTTTCAGCATGAAGCGAGAACATAGGCTTGAATGAACTGTATGACAGGCAGTGTTCTCAATGTCTTACATCATCTATTTGCTTAGTCCTTGCAGTACCCTAATAAGGGCTGTCCCCATTTTATAGATAAGCAGCACTGGATCCAAATAACGTGAAGCAACCTGCACAACATGATACATCTTCCAATAGGAGGTAACTGAGAAACTCCCTGCCATCGAGTCGAGTACCGCTCAGAAACCATAGAGCAAGGGTAGATGCTCTTCTGTGGGTTTCTGAGACGATAGCTCTTTATGGGAATCGAAAGCTTATCTTACTCCTGCAGAGCAGATGGTAGTTTCAAACTGCTGACCTTTTGGGTCATGGCCCAACTCTTAACACTCAAATCTACCAGAGTTCCTAGGAAGAGCTAAAGCTGGAGTCAAATACAGGCAGTCTGGACTTAGGACCCAGACTCATTACTAAAATTGCCAATAACCAAAGCTAGTAGTAATTTTCATAGCTGAGTTGATAGCATCTATCCTTCATAACTTGAGTGAAAGATTTTTCATGCACGCCTCAACAGGCTGGAATTGTGATGAATAAAGACAGAAAAAGTGTAAGATGTGGATTTAATTCCCTTCCAATCTGACTCTTCATATTTTACATAATCAGCTTGACTCCTGGGAGTTCCCCCTGGTGAGGTTTAAGTGTCTCATTACTATTTATGTTGGAAAAGGGTATTTGCAGTGGAGAAGTCATGGGTCTAGCAAAATTCCATTGTGTGGGCTCCTCAGTTTTTATTTCCAAAGCCATATTTCCAACTATGAATCCTTCTTCATTTCTAACTTTATCCTGTCATCAGTAACTATCTATACATCCTGATTGCATGTTTCATCAATTTCAGACTGAAGAAACAGGTAGAATGCGTCCATGTCTTCTTCATGTGAGAGGCTTTAGAGGTTTCTGTATACATTTGAATAACAGCTGTATTGACTAATCTTTGTTTTAGGCACATCGATATTAATCAATCACATATAGCATTGGCCTAAGAGTGATATTCAAATGTTCTTTTTGACAATGAATGCGATGTCATTCCTCTTAAATGTGTCATACCTAGTGTAGTGAATCTTATGACTGCTTAAAAATGGTTACTACCTACCAGTCCATTTCAGTTCACAAATGCCTAGCACTTCAACCTTTCTGCATTCCATTTCATTCTTGACAATTTTGTTTTCCTAGATTCAGATTCACCCTTTGTTGATGCCATGTTCCTATTACTAATGGGTGCTTGTAGCCATTTCTTCTTATTTTGAGTCCTACACCATGAGCTAATGAAGGTCTCCGTAGCTTTGTTCCATCTACATCAGTATAGTAAGCTCTCTCCAAGGATGGAGCTCATCCCCGCCACCGTGTGAGTGCCTACCCACCTGAGGACCTTCTTTCTCAGCACTCCCAGACAATGGTCCATCAGTATTCAAAAGGTTTTTCAATGGGTGCCCCCTCACAAGCAGACTGCCTACTCCTCTTCCTGTAGGTTCTCTTCTCACATGCTTATTTTTTATTTATTTATTTATTTTTTTTTTAGGCATCACTGCCCTCAGGTGGTGGGAGTAGGAGGCCCAGCCTTTGCTCCTGGGAGCTGGAATTGAACCTCCATCCCAGTGGGCCACAGTCCCACGCACAACCACTACGCCACCGGGGCTCAGCCCCTCACATGCTTATTTTTTAATGGCAGTTTTCCACAGAAATGTGCCCACTGCTTTTCTTGTTTGTTTGTTTGTTTTTCCCTATCAGTCTTCCTTTTTCAATTTATTTTTTTCACTTCCACTTCCTCTCCCTCTCAAATCTAGGAGGACACTATTTCCATTATGTCTGCCGCACATCATGCCTAGTACTATGTCTCCCTGGCATTTGGTGGTGGTTACTGAATTAATGACTGAGCGAATTCAAGAATCTTAACCCATTCAAGGTTGAGTTAATTTCTACTTTATTTTTTTTTTTTGTTGAAACTGTATGATTTAAAAAAGAAGGCATGTGATTTTGTAGTGCATGGCATTTTGAATGAAGTGTAAGAAATAAAACAGATATTTTAGGTAATGTAGATTTTCAGACCATCCGTGAGACACATATATCCCAAGGGGTTTCTGAAATTGGTGGGATGAAGTTTCTTTCTTTAGTTTCCCTCCTACAGGGCCTTTCTAGATGGTAGCACACAAGTGGGAAATGTAGGTGGGTACGGCATGCCCACAGGTCACCCACGGGTTGAAGAATCATGTAGGGTTTTGTTAATCACTTGCTCTGCCAGACAGTCCATAGCCACTTGGTTAGGTTTCTACAGTGGCTTCCCTGGCTCTTGCTTCTCAACACTTAAAGAATTTAGGCAGCCGAAGCAGTTTTGTAAATCCAAGTTCCATAACGTTCATGATGGAGAGGGAAGTTCCAGGGATGACAGCCTCTGATAGTACACGCTCGCTATCTGTGGAAAGCATGCCCGGCGGCATGGTGGAGAATGGCTGGACCAGGAGCATGGAACCAGCATGAGGGCCCATGCGTGGCGCACTTACAGGCACATGGGAGACATTCCCACCTTCCCCTCACAGAGCGCACCTGAAGGAGAATGCAAGGCCTGCCCTCTCCATCCCACTGCCTGGGGTCGCGTGATTGAGGGTATGGCTGCTTGAGTTTAGGCCAATGTGACCTGTGATGTCAGCTTGCTGGTGCCTAGTTTGTGTGCCCAGGTGGATCTCCCACCTGGGTCTACGTGACTTGGGTCTGAATTTGCTCGGTTCTGGATTTTCCCGTAGATGTCTAATTAGTGTGCTTAATTTCTTTCCAACACCTTTTTTGTGGCGTGGACAACTAGTTTTCATTCGAGTCGGCATTTGGTAGAGACAATCCTCTTTATCCCTGTCTAGCTACCTATCAATTTGACTCATGATTATGCATGAAGAGAAGAGAAGTGAGGAGGGATATAACGTACCATTGTTATTGTTGTTATTGGTGGTGGTGGTTGCCATGGATTCTAACTTCAGGTGATCTGTGGATGCACAGTAGAAATACTACATAGGATTTTCACCTTTCAGAAGCAGATCACTTGGCCTATCTTCTGGGCTCCCCTGAGTGAGTACAAACCCCTAACCTTGTCATTTGTTTCTGAACACATAACTATTATTATTATTATTTTTTTTTTTGGCATCACTGCTCTCCGGTGGTGGGAGGCGGAGGCCCAGCCCCACTGCTGGAATTGAACCTCCATCGCAGTGGGCCACAGTCCCGCGCACAACCACTATGCCACCGGGGCTCAGCCTGAACACATAACTATTAATGCATCTAATACTAATACACAACCCCAATCCACTGCCACTCAGTTGATTCTAGTTTATCACACTCCTAAAGATCAGAGTAGAACCACTCAATAGGGTTTTCAAGGCTGTGGAAGCACTGTGTCATCTTATTGCTGGTGAGTCAGAACCACCAACCTGGTGCCCAACACCGTGCCAGCAGGTTTCCTGATGTCATAGAGAACACAGAAGAACCACAAGGTGAGTTGACAAAGCAATACTAGATTAGCAGCACTGGACGGCAACATGACAACAATTGTGCGGACGGCACATTGCTTCATTCTGCTGTACATAAATAAGATCTCCCTGCGTGGGACCCAACTCAAGGACATGGCAACAGGCAGAAGATTCACTGTGATAGCACTCAACAACCGGGCTCATTGAAATTCTAAAAAGGATGAGCGGCTTTCTTTGTTTGGGAAAAGTGGTGCCTAACTCACCTTTGCAATGCTTGAGGAGGAGACTAAAGAAGGTAATTTGCTTTGCTTTTGTTTTTGTTTTTCACAGACTTTTCATGAAGGTTCACATCTAAAGCCCTGGGGTGGGAATATGATTAGGGTGTTCAAGGAAGATATGGAGCAATGAGATAAAAATTGGTAAAAAATTTTAGAAAGAGGTGGAGACAAGGACTAGCTCTAGGACTAGATCTTGTAGGCCATAATAAGAATTTGAGGTTTTGTTGTGTTGCTTTTAAAGAATCATGAAGCCCTGGTAGTGTAGTAGATTTACAGGTAGGCTGTTAATAACCAAATAATCAGTTCAAATGCGCCAGTTCTCAGCGGGAAAAAGATGAGGCTTTTTAACTTCCATAGCCGTGAACACCCATGGGAAGTTCTACACTATTGTGGCAGTCACCTAATCTGGTGTCGAGTTGAGGCTCAAGAGTGTAGGGGTAGATTCTAGCCTGTCAGTCTGGAGAGAGCCTGTGAGACCTCTGTGGGTGCAAAGCCATCTCCTGAGAATTCTGGGAAATGTGGTAATTCCTTCTTGGAGACAGAGACACTATCTCTCATGGTTCACTTTCTTGGAGACTCTCATACTGACAACACTTGCTGCCTGAGAGACTCGACTGACAAGGCTGGCTCTCTGTGAGACGTCCCTGACGAGAAGCCACATGGACCTACCCTGATGCAGCCAGATACCTGCACCTAGAGAAGCCACGTGGAGACTCCTGCCAGCGCTGAGATGTTTACAACGCCACTGGATCCAAAGGCATTCTGCCCATCTGGCTTGTCATCCTCCTGCGTTCAGCTTCATTACATGTGTTTTGTAAATCTGAAAAATACTTCTTTTTTTTTTTTTTCATATCACTGCCCTGGTGGGAGTAGGAAGCCCAGTCTTGCTCCTGGAGAGCTGCTGCTGGATTTGAACCGTCAATCCTGTGGGCCGCAGTCCCATATACAACCACTGCGTCACCAGGGCTTAGTTCTGAAAAAGGCTTTATAGAGTGATATTGGACAAATGGGCTAATATCAGACTTGTGGGCTTGGACGGGACTGGTTTGGGATGCTTTCTCAATGTTCATTCCTCTTGTATATAAATCTCTTCCTTATATACATATGCGTGTTTACGAATTTGATTCTCTAACACAACTATCTTATAAGGTTGCTATGAGCTGGAATCCCCTTGATGGCAGGGAGGGTTTTTGAAGGCTCTGGCTGATGGTCGGCAAGTGGACTGTTAGGGACTAAGCGTAGAAACTGCAGGAAGTAGGAGGCTGTTGGTGCAGTAGGTGATGGAACTTGGACTGTGATGTGTAGTAGAACTTAAGTTCTGGGTACCTCAGTTGGCAAAAGGCATTGAGTGGCATCTGCAGGCCCTAATCCATGTGTAGGGCCCTCACATAGATTAAACTTCCATTGAATTCTTCCTGATCTTTAACAAAGAGGTACATAATCTTGCCTGTAAGTACAGTGCACCTTGGAAAGTAATTACTTACACCCCAAGCCAGTTAAGGAAGGGGCACTCTCTTAGGGATTTGACTGCTTGCGGCCTTCAGGGAGGTCACCTTACTGGAGACAATTTCTTTTTTTTGGGGGGGGGGGAAGGGAGGGGGCATCACCGCCCTCTGGTGGTGGGAGTAGGAGGCCCAGCCTTTGCTCCTGTGGAGCTAGAATTGAACCTCCATCCCAGTGGGTCACAGTCCTGCGCACAATCACTACACCACCGGGGCTCAGCCCCAATTTCGTTTTTTTTTTTTTTTTTTTTTAAGGCATCATTGCTCTCCGGTGGTGGGAGTAGGAGGCCCAGTCCCACTGCTGGAACTGAACCTCTGTCCTAGTGGGCTGCAGTCCCGCGCACAACCACCACGCCACCGGGGCTCAGCCCTTTTTTTTTTTTTTACTGGAGACAATTTCAAACCAACCAAACTCATTGCTATCGACATCACCATCGAGTCAAATCTCACGTCATTAAAGAAGACCCGCTTTCAGGGAGAAGAAAGCTCCATCTTTCTCCCAAGGAAGCCGGTACAGGGCTGGTGCGTAATCATACATCATGTGCTCTCTCAGTCGTGCCTTGAGTGGCTTGGTGGGAAGGCCCTGGACCAATCTTCTATAGTTTCCCAATCATGGCTCTGTCCCTGCTCCTGCAGTTCCACCTGGACCTGTGATGTATTGATCTGCCAGTAATAATGAATTTGTGAAAGTTTCCTTTGTTCCATTTGTTTCCCTAGCGTTGCAACTGGAATCCTAAGACCTTATTTTGACCTTGTGCTAATGGCCTCCTTCAATGTCTTTGTCCTTTTTAAGGCTTACTAAATGTTCTCCTTATATTTGAGATCAGGGTCTCTTTTGCACCCTAAAACAGAGAGTGGTGGTAATAAATGAGAAGTGTTTTATCCAGGATAAATATTGAAGATAGAAAAATTTATGTTCAGCTTATGGTGATGTAAGAAAAAAAAGACAAGTGCAGAGTAATTTGAAGATTTCTGTCCTGAGTCACTGAGTGTGCTCAAGGAATTGAGAGGTGGTTTAAGGAACTGTTATCACCATATTTTCAAGCAAATACAGTGCAGTGCTTGTTTGCCCACCGCACCTTCCCGCTGGCAGATAATTTGGTAAAGGTTTTTTGTTTGTTTTCAAGTAGGGACACTTTTTTTTTAAACTGTCTTAGTGGTACTTATGGAAACTATCTGGGGGTTGGGAAGCCAGGGCGGAAGTAGTAAGCCAACAAATGTAGGAAATGTTTGCATAAATTTTGCATTAAAAAACAGTAATTAGGAGACTACTCCAAACATCAGCAGTCTAGAGAGATGGATGAGGCCTGCAGAATCCTGGCAGTGGCTCTAAGGTGGAGAGGCATTCAGAAGAGGGCTGGCTTTGGAGACAATTAGGAAACCAAAACTGCCACTTGGAAGCTTTTCCCTAAGGCTTATTAACTGAAGGTCTACTTAGGGTTATTCATTAAATTGAAGATAGGTGAATTATCCCCAGTTACTCTATTTCTTGGTGTATGTCCTCAAATAGGGGTTGTCTAAGGCCTGTTATCCCCTTAAAATTAAAATTTTTTTTTGGGGGGGGGGGGCATCACTGCTCTCCGGTGGTGGGAGTAGGAGGCTCAACCCCACTGCTGGAAGTGAACCTCCGTCCCAGTGGGCCGCAGTCCCACGCACAACCACTACACCACCAGGGCTCAGCCCTATTTTACAGCTCTTATAAAAATCCATCCGTCAATTGTATTAAGCATATTTATACATATGTTGCCATCATCATTTCCAAAATCTTTTCTATTTGAGCCCTTGGTATTAATTCCTCTTTTTTACCCTTCCATCTTCATGAATTCTTGATAATTTATAAGTTATTATTATTGTTTTTAGGGCCTCACTGCCCGGCTGGTGGGAGTAGGAGGCCCAGCCTTTGCCCGTGTGGAGCTGGAATTGAACCTCTATCCCAGTGGGCCGCAGTCCCGCGTACAACCACTACGCCACTGGGGCTCAGCCGTTATTTTTATTTTCATATTTTACACTGGCCGCTGTCTCCCTTCACCCAGGTTTCTGTTGTCCACTGAGAGTGTATGGTCAACAGTTTCCACAGGTGCTATTTAAATGGTGACATTCTTTGAGTTCTGTAGCCATTCTCATTCGCCTTTTCTGAGTTCCTCCTTCTTAACATAAACCCCCTGTTCACTGAGGTTTTCATCCACTGAATTTTAATGTAAATAACATGCAAGTTAAATGGGTTTCTTTTAATACTCACAATCTCTTGAGCTTTAGTTTCCTATTTCTGCTATGTGTATTATATGCGAACATATACTTGTTCTTTATATTGCTGTTGCCAATTTGATTTCTTGTAGATAGACAGTTCTTTTTTTTTTTTTTAGGGCCTCACTGCCCTCGGGTGGTGGGAGTAGGAGGCCCAGCCTTTGCCCCTATGGAGCTGGAATTGAACCTCCATCCCGGTGGGATGCAGTCCCTCCCACAACCACTACGCCACCGGGGTTCAGCCCTGTAGATAGTTCTTTATTCAAGTTAAACCTCTTTTACTGTCTAAGTTAAACTATTGTTCACTTCCCTGAAGCCACCAGGTAATATTTTGGCTTACGGTTTAAAGATTATCTCAGAGCAGTCATGGTAGGGGTTCATCTGTGTCCTCCCTGGCCACAGAAAGTATGGGAACTTGAGCTTCTGTTTTGCATTTCCCCCCTTTTAGTCAAGATTCTCCTGGGCTCTTCAATCAACATGTTCAGCAACAGTTTCCAGCCAACATCCAGGTCTTTTGGTCCCACGGTATAGGGGCAAAGAGGAAATTTGTTTATGAAGGCAATTAGGCACACATTCCGTCTGTAGCTGCCTCCTATTCATGACCCTTTTCCCTGTTCCACTTGGATAAAGCCCAATTGGTGTCTCTTGGATGGCAGGCAGCTGCAAGCGTTTAAGACCCCAGAAAACTAGGCAATGATCTAGGAGAGAGAATAAAAGCATCAGAGTCTGTTATTAGGTTAAGTTTTGTAATGGCATAGTGGTTGCCATTGGGCGACTGTCAAGCCAGTAGTTCAAAACTGTCAGCAACACCCTGGGAGAAATACAAGGCTACTTCTTTAAATCCTCAAACTCTGGGAAACTCACAGGGGCGTTTCTCCCCAGTCCTATAGGGTCAGGATGAGTCAGCCTCGGTGAAGGCCCCTAGTGATGTAGCAGCTTAGGTGTTGGGCTACCGGCCCGAACGTTAGTTCAAATCGACCAACTGCTTTCTGGGCACACGATAGGGCTTTCTGCTCGCAACTAGCTGACACAGTTTCCTCTGTCCCTCGTGGCAGCTGTACCCTACCTTGGCATCCACTACATTGACTCATCAGGATTAAGGAGTAAAGAAATACAGGGAGAATTTGTAACACAGACTATTTGTGGTTCTCAAAACCTAAACCATGGATCATTTGGTCCTTTACCCAGGAGCAAGTGTGTTGTTGACCTCTTCCCTGAGCGGTCATTGTTTGTCCTCATGTGGAGGCAGGCCCAATATTTAGCCAGAGGTCAAGGGTTGACCATTCCCACCACTGAGGGACTCGTAAAAAAAAAAACGGTGCTTCTGTTTGTTTTTTAAAGTAGTGGCGGTGGCAGCAGCAGCCCCTGGGCACATGCTTGAAATAAAATTCCTCAGGGCTCAACACAGACCTACGAAGTTGGAACCTAGGGAGTGGGACACTGCCATGTAGCCTATAACAAGCTGCAAAGGTGATTTTGATGCACCGTGGAGAAGCATTTGCACCTGGGTGTTAGCGTACACATTCAAGAATGTGCAACTGGAGACAGCTGAACTGTCAACAATAGAGAAGATAGAGCCCTTGTGTCTGAATTCCAGCCACACATTTGTATTCCAGGCCCACCAAATACTAGCTATGTGAACCTGGGTAAGTTACTTGACCTCTCTCTCTCTCACATCCCTGGTTAGGGTTTTCTATTCCTATAAAGAGTTATAGCCCCAGGAACTCATTGGATCAGGTTCTATCTTGTCCTGTAGGGTAGCTGTGTACTGTCATCTACTTAGTGACTCATCTATAAAACAAGCATAACAATCATTAACTCACAGTGCTACTGAGGTTTAAACAGTTACAGTTACTGGAACAATGTCTGCTACAAATGTACTTAAGAAAACAAAACGCATGTAGTGCAGTTTGGCAGTGGGCTGTTAACCACAAGGTTAGCAGTTTGAAACTACAGGTACCTGCTGCTCTGAGGGAGAACAAAGTGGCTTTCCCTCTCTATAAAGAGTTAACATTTTCAGAAACCCACAAGGGTAGTTCTAAGCTGCCCTATAAGTGGGTATGAGTTGGAATGGATTCAATGCCACTGAGTTTGGTTGGTTTGGGGTAATGTATTATGTTGCTGTGAGGAAAAACATGCCATGGTTCATTTCTTAAAAGGCATGGTCTGGCTGAGCCCTGGTGGCTTAGAGGTTGCGTGCAGGACTGCAGCCCACACGGTTGACAGTTCATATCCAGCAGCAGCTCTCCAGGAGCAAGGCTGGGCTTCCTACTCCCACCAGGGCAGTGATGCCACACACACACACACACAAGGCATCTGCCCATGTGTGCTACATAAAACAAAATGATTAAGCAATCTGAGGCAGAGACAACTAAGCTTTGGAAGGTCCGAACATAGGCGCTGCCTAAATCCGTTTTCACACGTGTCAAATACCTTCCAGTATTGTGAAGAAAGCCAAGGACATTTCTGTGCTGGAATCATGACTGGAATATGCTAATAAGCACTTAAAGAAGTGTGCCCCTTCCTCCTTTGACTGTCCTTCCACCCCGCCCCAATTTCCTCAGCGTTTGCTTTGAAGATTCCTCTAGCTTGATATTCTGCAAGAAATATTGCCAGTCTTAAGGTAGCTTACTGGATTTGAAGATTTGGCTTTTTCTGTGAATCAAGGTCAGTTACAAACTAAGAGTTAGCCTCTACACTTTTCCACAGCTATGCCCCAGGGGCAAGCCCGGGACTATTATCTGGGGCAGGGCAACCTATTCTCTCCCAGGATTTCAACTTTTAAGCCTTCTCTTCGTATGTAAATGTATGTAAAAAGACCTTTGCTGTAAGTTCGGCCGAGACCTGCTCCCTTTAATGACTTCCTGTAGGAGGTTGGGTTAGTAAATAACAAAGGTGAGTTTCGGGTGCAAACAGCTAAAGTTACTTGCGTTTTGTGCTCGTTTAGGTTAGCAGGATCAATTTAAAATTCCCTCCCTCTTAATATCAATAATCAAAAGAGGGCAGGGCGATCAGTGTCAAAAACGCAGTACTGAGCGGGAGCAAACGAGCTCTTGGTAGGGAGCGATATCGAAGGAGGGAGCGAGGCTGAAGCCAAACAGCCTCCTTGTGACGTCAAATCAGCGGACTCTCGCCACGGCTTTAGGCCGGTTCCGGTTCCCCGGCTTTCCGGGCACCAGTGTACGCGAGCGCGGCGGCGTTCTGCGCGTGCTCCGCAGAGGGACGCCAGAAGGTTGGGTCGGCTCGCGAAGGAGATGCCTGATTGGCTGGCGCCGTGCTGGGGGGTTCCCCGGCCCTTTCGGCAGGGGTAAAACAATAAGAGGGGGCGGTGGCAAAGGGGGCGGGACGTCCGTGTTCCTTGTCGTTCGCCGCAGATCCTGGCGCCCGGGGAGAAGCGGTAGCGAGGGGCACACGCTCGCGGCCGTCCAGTGCCGGAGGCTTCTCGGAAGGAGGGAGCGCTAGGAAAAAAGAGTCTTGGGCCGCTGCGTCCTGCCCCTGCCCAGCTGACCTCCGCGCGACGTGCCCGCCGCTGCTGTTGGTTAGAGGTGTGTACGGGGGCCGGTAGGGGAGGTCGGTGTGGTGGTCGGAAGGGGACATTTCCTTCGCGCGCCGCGGCCGGAGGCTACCGTCCTGCGCGCGAGCCCCTGGTCGGAGGTGTAGTGGCAGGGAGAGACATTGTTCTTGGAGGCTGCCTCCGCCGCCGCGGTGTGTGCGTGAGGGCGACGAGTCTTTGCTCTCAGGTGAGGGATGGAGAGCCGCGTGGGAAGGAGGGGGACCGGCGCACGTTGTGCCGACGGAGGGCTCAAAGGGCACAGGTGGGGCCGGGGCGGGCGGAGGAAGGAGGCTGGGGAGGGGACGCGGCCGCTCCCCCAGGGACGCTGAAGGTGATGTTTCCTACCGGAAGGAGCGTGGGGCTTTCTGGAGGGGACGTGTGCGGCCGAGGAGCCGGAGCCCGAGTGTGGTCTCCGGTCTCTCTGCGGCTCTGAATGCCCGGGTCCTTCGGAGCCGGGAGCCCGGCGCCGCCCCGCCCGTGGGGGGAGGGGGAGAGCGGCTGTGTCGGCGCAGGCAGAAGCGACGCAGATGCGAAAGTCCCGGCCTCCGGGCACCATTTCTGTGGACGGACACAAAATCCGCGTCGGGAGACAGCTGCCGCCTTTGATCACCCAATCCCCGGTGTTCCGTTATCTCTGACCCCCCGCGGGGCCCGTCCGGGCGCGTTCGCGAACGCGCGCCTCTGGGTGCCCTTCTCCTGCCGAGGACCCCGGGCTGGGCGGGCGGTGGAAGGATGCTCGGGTGCTTGGGGGCCCGGGCTGCTCGCCGTCCACCCCCAGGAAGTGAGGGAGGCGAGAGGAGGAAACCCAAGCCTCCGAGGGGAGGTGTTCGTTTTGTTGGTTGAATCGCGTGCTTAGAACAGCCAGTTTCTTAAGATGGCCCTCAGCCACTTTGGGGGGAGTATAGATTTCTCTCTGCCCCCCCCCCCACCTCACTCCCCGCCCCCACTAGAATCAAACGTTTTCCCGGCTAAAGGGTACCCGGTTTCCTTGTGTTGAGGGACATACCTGACCGCACTCTCCCCCCACCCCTCTTTAAGCACGTGCGCTGTTGGTGGAGTAGTAAGGCAGAGCTGGCTGACCCCGTCTCCTTTCTCCCGGTGATGGTTGTGATAACTTGGGAGCGAAAAACTGGTTTTTAGATTCAAGGCGCTACGTCTTCCCGACGTTACCCTTGAACCTAACTCGATCTATTTAATCATTAACAGCAGTTTAGGTAGCCCATCTGCTCGAGTGAAAGAAACCCGGGATTCCTTGCCCGGCTCCTTATTTGGCAATTAACATAGCCTTAGGCGCGTGAGCAAAGTTTCCGAGTAAACATTTGCCAGTTAGTATCTATCTATTGGTCCCTTTAATGCGCAGATTCTTAGCGCCCTTTCTACCCACCCCTCCTTTAAGGTGTGAACAATTGGGTGCCTCAGGACTGACCTGGGCTATTAATTGGGTGATCATGTTTAGAGTTAGTCATGTGCATTTTTGTGTTTCATGGGCTGGTTGATTCTCAAAGCCCTCCCTTTTAAGAGTTGATAGGCTTCAGGTTCTTGACTATTAAAGGTGGAAGAGTTAGGAAGGCTGGATCAAGAATGGGGTGAATTAAGATCAGAGGAAGTTCATTGACTACCTGGTAATCTTAAGAGTTCAGTAAAATGTTGGCATTGTTGGTAGAAATATTCATTATCCACAGATGACCTATGAGAGATGAAAAAGAAAACTTCCATTCTTTGAAAATGTTACTAGTGCCTTTTAGTTTGATACTTATCCTGACGGATTATTGCCATTGATTACCATGTATCCATTATGAAAGTCCTTTCTGCTACCCACTTTTTTCTTTTTACATCATTTTTATTGGGGCGTGTACCAACCCATCCATCCATCCGTCCATGTGTCAAGCACATGTGTACATATGTTACATTTGAAAACATTTTCTTTCTACTTGACCTCTTGGTATCACGTCATTCCCCACTTCCCTCCCTAATGAATTCTTGACAATTTATATATATTTTTTCCATGTCTTACACTGACTGATGTCTCCCTTCACCTACTTTTCTGCTATCTGCCACCTTGGGGGAGGGGGGTCATATGTAGATCATTGTTATTGATTTATGCTTTACTTTTTGAAAACTTACCCCCTTCCCCCCACACACACACACTTTTATACCGAATGTATGTGAGATCGGTGAATCTTGCCCTTTAGAGTCTTGATTTGTTAAGCACAAGCTTGAGTTCCCTTTGCACTAAGAGTTTAATTGATAACAGCCTGGTTCTCTACTGGTAGACACATGTTTCATAATGATAGAGCAAATTAGTTCTTCTCTTGGAACCCCTCTCCTGATGCTAAAAGCAATAGACTCCATTTCTTTCTTTCTTTTTTTTTGGGGGGGGGGGCATCACTGCTCTCCAGTGGTGGGAGTAGGAGGCCCAGCCCCACTGCTGGAATTGAACCTCCGTCCCAGTGGGCTGCAGTCCCGCGCACAACCACTGTGCCATCGGGGCTCAGCCTAGACTTCATTTTTTTTTGGGGTGGGGGGGGATGCATCACTGCTCTCCGGTGGTGGGAGTAGGAGGCCCAGTCCCACTGCTGGAACCTCCGTCCCAGTGGGCCGCAGTCCTGTGCACAACCACTACACCACCGGGGCTCAGCCCTAGACTTCATTTCTTGACAGCTGCATCACAGCTGGGTTTTTTTCCCTTTTAGATATTTACTCAATTTTGATACCTAAGGAGGGAGATGCTGTGCAATGACTTGTGTTTTTCTGATGCTTTATCTTCACATTCTCTTTGCTTGTAGGTTCTTCTCAATGATTTCTCAGATAAACTAGCTGTTGGATTTTTGAGAAACCATCCTGTGTCATTGTATACTTTTTCAAAGGGGTCATTACTTAGCCTGACACACGACAAAGGCAGCAGACCTGGTTTCAATCTTCTAATTAGAATTGAGGAACCTGAACAGTTTTCCTTAGTATCTTTAAACATCAGTTTCTTGTTTTGTAAGTGAAGCTAATAAGCTTTTTAAGGAAATAAAATTTGTAAAAGGAAACTATAAGTACATACAGCTATTTGTAGGGCAGTATGTTACTCCAGGTAGACTAGAGAAACAAATTCATAGACACACATGGATAAAAGCATAAGGTTTATATACAAGAGGAATAGGACATTACGAAGCATCCCAACCCAGTCCAGTTATAAGTCACAAGTCCGATATTAACCCATATGCCCGATACCTGTCTATAAAGTCTCCTTCCGACTCATGAAGTCATAAAGCCAGTGGGTGCAGAATCCCAGTGCTGGCAGGGGTCTCCCCATGGCGCCTCGCTTCCAGGGCTCAGGGTTCATCAACAGCATCCAGGCAACTCAGGGCTGGCAGTGGTCTCCATGTGGCTTCACCAGCTTCTGAGGTCTGGTTCCAGCAGGGTAAGGCCGTGTGGCTTCTCCTCTGGCTCCTTCAGCTCCTCGGACATTGCCATCTTGTACGTAGTTTGTTGTCTCTGAGACTAACTCCCAACAACTGGGGAGATAGCTTCTCATCTCCATGAGGGAAATGTGGCGAGATTTCCCAGAAGTCTCAGGAGAAAGCCATGCCCACACAGAGGCCTCATTGGCTACAAAGGCTATCTCCAGATTAACAGGCTAGACTCCACCCTTACATCTCAATCGTGAAATTAACATAAGCACATGGCTGCCACAGGCAGTGTTTCCATTTTTTAATATTTGTGGCCATCAAGTGGATTCCAATTAGCAACTCTACAACGGAACAAAGCACTACTTGTTTATGTGCCATTCTCACAATTGTTCTCATGTTTGAGCTCATTGTTGCAGCCATAGTGTTACTCTGTCAGATCAAAGGTGTTCTTTTTCACTACCCTTCCACGTTAGAAAGCATATCCTTTAGACACTGGTCTTACTTTCCAAGGTACAGGAAATAAGACTAATTGAAATCTCATCATCCACTCTGGCTGTTGTTCTTCAAAGGTAATTGGTTTTGTTCTTTTGGTAGGCCCTGCTATTAGTAAATTCTTCACCTGTCCCATAATTCAAATACATCCATTCTTTGATCTTTCTTATTCAGTATTCAGCCTCTGTATGCATAGAAGGAGGCGATTTGAAAATACTGAAGGTGGGCTGAGCCCCGGTGGCATAGTGGTTGTGCACGGGACTGCAACCCACTGGGTTGGAGGTTCAAAACCAGCAGCAAGGCTGGACCTCCTACTTCCACCACCGGAGGGCAGTGAGGCCCAAAAAATAAAACAAAACAAACAAACAAACAAAGAAAATACTGAAGGTGCACCGTAGTCCTCAAAGTATCAAAGGTTTTTTTTAACCTTTTCAGCACTTATTGTGCCCCAGATATACCCCTTGTTTGATCTTTTGATTGCTGCTTTCATACCAGGAGATAATTATGAGGTCTTGTAAGATGTAAGCTGCAAGGCCTCTTACGCAAGGATAGTGAGGCTTAATATCACATACTTTGGAGTTGTCATCAAGAGACCAGTCTTTGGAGGAGACATTATGCTTGGTCAAGTAGAAATGGTCAGTAAAAAGAGGAAGACCTGCTTCCCCAAGGTGACTTATGGAGGAGTACTCCCCAAAGTTTGGAATTTTCCAAAGCTGTGTATTTAAATGTACAAAACAAGTTCATCACCTTCAAAGTACTCTGTTACATTTAATACATTTGTCAAATCTGCAATTCCAGTTTCAGAAGTATTTTTCAAACTCATCCATTTGGATGCCTGAAAGTACCTCCCTCGGTTTTTTCTTCTCATTTTCTATGTCATCATTTGCTGTCCTTTTGTGTCACTCTGCATTTACAGAAACAAAAGAAGGTAACGTGAAGCAAGGTCAGGTAAAGAATATGGTGCATAGGAAAGAGTTATGCTGTTTTTTTAACCAAAATGGGTACACTGAGATGGCTGCATGAGTAGATGTATTGTGACAAAGCCAGTGCCCTGTCTGCCACAAATCAGGCCTTTTTAGTTGCACACTTACTCAATCTTTTCAGAACCTCCAAGTAGAAAGCCCGATTAACAGTCTGACCTGGTGGAACGAGCTCTGTGAGTCAACCATTTTGTCCTTTGGGAAGTTGACAGATCTGTAGTATGACATTTGTCATCAGTTATCATTTCACCTTTTTTTTTTTTAATGAGAAAGTCATTCATACAATTAAATTTTTCCATAGCTGCACTCTGTT
Organism: Nesogale talazaci; assembly: GCA_004026705.1. Lineage (NCBI taxonomy): Eukaryota > Metazoa > Chordata > Mammalia > Afrosoricida > Tenrecidae > Nesogale > Nesogale talazaci. The sequence continues at coordinate 20,654 of PVJH01012256.1, forward strand.
CTCTTAAATCGGGCATCACCAAAAACAAGGTTGGAGTGAAACAGCTTTTTTGGAAAAATTTGCCACTGGGTGCACTTAGAGTGAGTTGCTGGATGAATACGTACTATGAAAGCTTAGGTGGAAGAAAGACAACCCACCACGTCCCCTTCTTGTATTTGACCTGGTGATTGCAACAGTGGGCTTAAACAAAACAATTGTGAGGGTGAAACTGGTCCGAGGGACATTTCTTTGTTTTCTGTAGGGTTGTAATGCCTCCGAACTGTCTCAGTGGTTCCTCACAATAGCAACAGCATTTTCCCACTAATAGCAGTCATTTAGTAGTCAAGTGCTTTATACTTGAAGAGGGGTGTGTATGTATTTTAAAATTTTAGTGAGTTTTTGGTGAAAGTTTCTATAGCAAGATAAGTTCCTTTTTAACAGTTTGTGCACATTATTCAGTGGCTTTGGCCACTTTCTGAACTTCAAAATAATCCATTTCAACCTTTGAATTCTGAGAAGGGAAGAGGCTTAATCCATAATCACCTTTTATCCTTTCTCCCACTGTGCTGGTTAGATAGTGTTTTGCAGCTTTCATTCTGTGGCCGGCCACACAAGTGGGAGAGTATTGCTCTAGAAAGGTGTGGTACACAATGAATGTGGAAGTGATTGGCAAAGCTGCTTTCAACAGACCTCTACAGTTTCAGATCCTTCCTTTTCTAATAAAGGTGCCCCTCTAACTCAAATGGACATAATCTATTCCTCAAGAAGGAAAAAGCTGGGGCCCAGCTGGTATCAGCCTTGCCATTAGTGAGGTCAGGCTCTAAAATGGAAGGAGAGCAAGTATTTCCGAGTTCACATAAGCTTTTGTGACTCAGTTTCTAGTCAAGAGAACTGTGCCCTGTTTTTAGAAAGCAGTATTACATTTTTTGTATAAGCAGCAAGAAACTGTACCTAGAATTTTCCAGTGCTGAAAATTTATTTTGATTTTGGCTTATTAGATGTCATTTTCTTTTCATTCCTTTTATTTTTAATTTTTTCTGTTTTGTTTTTTTGGTATCACTGCCCTCTGGTGGTTGTGGGACCTACCCAGTGCTGCTCCTGAGAGCCGCCGCTGGATTTGAACTGCCAAGCCCGCGGGCACCACCGGGGCTCAGCCCCCTTGACTTTTTTGTTGTTGTTGTTTGTTTGTTTGTTTTTTTGGGGGGGCATCACTGCCCTCAGGTGGTGGGAGTAGGAGGCCCAGCCTTTGCTCCGTGGAGCTGGAATCGAACCTCCATCCCAGTGGGCCCAGCCACTACGCCACCGGGGCTCAGCCCCCCTTGACTTTTAAAAATACAAAACAAAACATAAAATCACACACACACACACACACACACACACACACCATAAAATGGTTATTTTGATCCAGCCATCTTCAGTTTGGCTATTTTCTCCATTAGTCACCATAGTGACATGACATTTTCTAGAAGTAATTTGCAATGAAGAAACCCTGCTGGCAAAACAGTTAAGTGCTCATCTATGAACTGCAGTGTCTGGGAGAAAAGACTTGGCAATCTCCTCCCCATAGATAGAGGCTAGCATAGGGAACTGTGAGCAGTTCCTTTCTATGTACACAGTAACTTAAGTTGGTGTACTACAGCAACAATTTTCCAGGAGTGTATATTTGATTGTGCATTGTGATGTTTGTATTGTTTGTAATTGTGATTTAAATACATCTTCAAGCTTCCTTAAATTTAGATTTTCCGGTTGTAGGTTTAACCCATTTTATCATAATTCTGAATGATTAGCAAGTTCTTTTGTTAGGTTTCTCAGCTGGAAAATACCTTGGTTCTTGGCTTCACATGAGAAAGAGTTCATAGTGAAGCCTGGTTTGTGAGTTTTATAAAGGACAGAAATTTCAGGTTTTTATGTGGTTTTTCTTGGGGGGGGGGCATTAAAGTTTCAGGTTTTTATTTTTATTTTTTATTTATTTTTTTAAAAATATTTTCTTTCTTTTTTTTGCGGGGGGGCATCACTGCTCTCCGTGGTGGGAATAGGAGGCCCAGTCCCACTGCTGGAATTGAACCTCCGTCCCAGTGGGCCGCAGTCCCGCGCACAACCACTACGCCACCGGGGCTCAGCCCAAAGTTTCAGGTTTTTAATATGGAATGCTTAAGTGTTTATCAGATCACTTCCCTTCAAATGGACATTTAGATTGTTTGAATTTTCTTTTTTCTTGGGGGGGGGGGCGCATCACTGCCTCTGGTGGTCGTGGGCGCTACCCAGTGCTGCTCCTGAGAGCCCTTGCTGGATTTGAACCACCAAGCCACCGGGGCTCAGCCCTGAATTTTCTCTCTTTCTTTCTTTCTTTTTTTTGGGGGGGGCATCACTGCTCTCCGGTGGTGGTAGTAGGAGACCCAGCCCCACTGTTGGAATTGAACCTCCGTCCCAGTGGGCCGCAGTCTCGCGCACAATCACTACGCCACCGGGGCTCAGCCCTCTGAATTTTCTTATATGGCACTGAACAACTTTGTACATCTTTTTGCCATTGCACAAAAATTCAAATAAAAAAGTTGCTGTCAAAAAATCTTACCTTCCCCCAAAGCAAACAAATTCACTGTAATCAAGTGAACTTTGACTTAAGAGTGACAGTATTGGACAGGGTAGAACGAGTTCTGGAGTGTTAGCTCTTTATATGATCACACAGCCCCTTCTTTCTCCCTCAGGGGAATTGGTAGTTTTGAACTGACTTACAGCTCGGAGCCCATAGACACCTTTATTTAGTAAAAATAGCAATCAAAATGTGAAGCTGTTGCTGAACCTCTCCTCCACCTAGGTCTGTATGTGTCCAGAAGCAGGGTTTCCATCTCTAACCTCGAAAGAAGTAAGCATTCTTCAATTTATACCATGTTTAATAGAAAGTTTGACAATCCTCAAGGGACTTAAATCCTGTTTTGAGGAATTTTTTGTTTTGTTTTGTACTTTTTATGTGTTATTGGCATAATTTACATATCATACAATTGAACTTTTAAATCATATTAAGAGAATTGGCAATCATTACCATATCAATTTTAGAACCCCTTCCCCACGGTTAAATCGCCAGTAAAATTAGTTGTGCAATCACATTCTAGTTCTCCCCCCTGCCTTCATTTTATATTCCTGAACTCCCCTTTTCCTCCCTATCACCCCCCATCCCCTAGCAACCCTTGTAGCAGTTATCATTATGCATCCATTCCCCCTGTTCATCACAAACTGGGAAAACAAAAACCATAAAAAACAAAATTAAATAAGGTGGTAAAATATCAAGACCATTACAAATGATGAGTAAGAAAGAAAAGACCTCTGTTAACATTCCAAAATTCAGGGGAGAAATTTCTCTTATGGAACAACTAAGAGCTACCTGCATCCAGAACCAGATTGAGTGTGTAGGGTGGTCAACTGGACGAGTATCAAGTTTGATCAGCGTGTTTGAGATTGCAGTGGTCCCTGCCTGATGGGAAGCCCTTCCCAAACTCTTGCCTATGGATGGATTGGATCGGCCAGCGGCACAGCCTGACTCGGCCCTCAGCAGGTAGATTTGGGGCTCTCACTGCCTCCCGTCGCCTTCCACAAATTGGGCGCTCGTAATTTTAGCTCTGATAGGTTCCGCTTTGCCATGTTTGTATTTTGTGATTGTCATCTTTGGATCACACAAGCTGTTGTGCTTTTTCCATGTGGACTTGGTTGGCTAAATCGCTTAGGTGGTGCTGTTTGTTTTGAGTCTTCAGGGCCTCAGACACTCTTCCACACTGGGTACCATCTGCTTTCTTCACACACTTAGCACCTTTAAGTGATCCTTTCATGAGTATTGAGCAGGGCCAAGTTATCAGAACCAAGTGTTCTAGAACTGGGGATAGAGTTAAGTAGGAGCCCAGGGTCCACCTGCTTTTCCATGGGGTTTACATATCTTAGGTTTACTTTGGCTACTTTATTTTTTTGGGGGGGGGGGCAATCACTGCTCTCTGGTGGTCGTGGGAGCTACCCAGCGCTGCTCATGAGAGCTGCTGCTGGATTTGAACTGCCAAGCCCGCGGGCCGAAGTCCCGCACTCAACACTTAGGCCACCGGGGCTCAGCCCATGGCTATTTTTAATATGACAAAATCACAACCTTTATAATACGAACTGCATCAGTAGCAGCCATAAACCAAACAGAACATGCACACCTAAAAAGAAAATCAAATCCTGCTCTAATATCACGATAAATGGAAAAAAGATGGGAGTTGTCACAGATTTCATCTTGCTTGGAACCACAATCTCTGCTCATGGAAGCAACCAAGACGGCAGAAGACACATTGCCATGGGTAAATCTGCACACAACTTCTATGAAGAGTTGAAAAGCAAGAGAGTTAATTTGAGCACTAAGCTGCACCTGACACAGGCAAGCAGGGTGTTTTCAGATGCTTTATCCCTGTGTGTGAAAGTTGGACATTAAATAAGGAAGACCAAAGAAGAATGAATGCATTTGAATTATGGTGCGAACAGAGCTTTCAAAATCCCATGAACTGTCAAAAGAAAAATATGTCGTCTTGGAGGAAGAACAGCCAAGAATGCTCCTTAGAGGCATGGATTGGAGGCCTTCATTTCAAGTACTTTGGGCATGTCAGGAGACACCTGGGGAAAGACATCGTGCTTGGTTAAATAGATGGGAAGTAAAAGGAAGGCTCTAGACAAGATGGATTGACAAAATGGTTACAATGATGGGCTCCAACATAAAATTGTGTGTGGATGGCTCAAGACTGGGTAATGTTTCCTCTTGTGTTCCAAAGCCACTATGAGTTGCAACTGACCCGTGGACAACTGACAACAATGATAGTGATGTTTTACTGTGTGCATTCTGGTCAATTAGCAGTTTCCCCATTTTCACGTGTCACTGGGAAAAGTAAGAGTTGTGGTTTTTGCGCCACAGAAGCAGATTTGTTTTGTACATAAAGTTTTAGCTATGTGTTGAAATGGTGATGATCTTGTAGACTTGACCATAGAAAACACATCTCTGAAAGTTTAGATTTAGAAAGCTTGCCACTTTTCCGTGGCCATGCTTGTTGGTTGCCATCAGTCTATTCCAACTCAGTAGACATGTACTCCACAGGGCCTTCAAGGCTGTGATTTTTCAAAAGTACCCTTCCAGGCCTATCTTCTGGGCCAGCAGTAAGTGGTTTCAAACGGTGATTTAAGATTGTAGCCCTTGGGCTGAGCCCTGGTGGCCTAGTGGTTGTACGCGGGACTGCGGCCGACTGGGATGGAGGTTCAATTCCGGCTCCCAGGGGCAAAGGCTGGGCCTCCTAATCCAACCACCTGAGGGCAGTGATGCCTAAAAAAGAAAAAGAAAAAGATTGTAGCCCTTGATCATTTGTCACACCCAGGGACTGCTGCATGGGCACAGGGCCAGTTTTTTCCGGGGCTGAGCCCCGGTAGCATAGTGGTTGAGTGTGGAACTGCGGCCCACTGCATTGGCGGTTCAAATCCAGCAACAGTTCTCCCGGAGCAAGGCTGGGCCTCCCACTCCCACCAGAAGGCAGTGATGCCCAAAACAAAAGAACTTTTTTCTCTCTTAAACTCAGAGTTTTGTCAGAGTTAGTAGTGGTGGTGGTGCAGGAATTGAATGGGAAGGCAGAATAATGGGATTTCTTTTGAAAGGACCCACAGCCAGAATTTGCCTATTTTTATTTAGGTACTTGTGAATTTTTAAATGGCATAATTTTTTTCATAGTCACATTTTTTATTCAGTTCTCTAAAATTTTTTTTTATTAATTGCTGTATAATCATCCCAACTCATGGTAATACACCTGTAGTGTGCAGAGTACATTATGAGAGAGGTGGCAGTTATTTTTGTATAAATGTGTAAATTAACACAGTAGAAAAGTTGCTAATAGATTTGTTTTTTCTAAGTAGTCTTGGTTCCTGTGATTAATTTTGTGTGTGTTTTTTTTGTGATCAATTTTGTGTGTGTGTGTGTGTGTGTGTTTTTTTTGTGATTAAATTTTTTGTTTTGTTTTTGGGGCATCACTGTCATCTGGTGGTGGGAGTAGGAGGCCCAGCCTTGTTGCTGGATTTGAACCTCCAACTCAGTGGGCCGCAGTCCCGCGCACAACCACTACGCCACTGCGACTCAGCCCCTTGTGATTAATTTTTATCAGTCAATAATTAGCTTTTTTACATTCTAGATCACTTTGTATCAGTTGGGTATAGAAGTAACACTTTAAAGAACCATTAATTAAATACCATTCTTTGAGTAGCATTTTCATTTTAACATTCCCTGTGGATGCTTTCCCAAACCTTTAAAAATGGGGTGGGGGAGGGACGACTTTTGTTTTGTCAGATTAGCATTTCCTTAATCATTAATCTCATTTGCCATTGGAAATTCACTTTCCACAGTTAACTCTTTTGTTTGAATTGTTATTTGTTTATACCGAGTAATAATAGAGCATTAGTTGTCTCCACCATCCTTTCCTTAATTCTATACAATCCAAATGAATATCACCTTCATACTTGAGTGACTAGTTAAAAAAACCTACCAACACTCCTGGTAGTCTTGAGGATTATGCATTGGGCTGCTAACCACAAAGTCAGTTCAAAAAGCAACTACTTTGCAAGAGAAACAGGTTTTTTATTCCCATAAAGCAGTGGTCCTCGTCCTGGAGCGGCACTGGGTAGCACCCACAACCACCAGAGGCAGTGATGCCCACACACACACACACACACAAAAAAGCAGTGGCTGGGACGGAGGTTCAATTCCAGCAGTGGGGTTGGGCCTCCTACTCCCACCACCAGAGAGCAGTGATTCCCCCCCCCCCCCCCCAAGGAAAAAAAAAAGCAGTGGCCCTCAATATAACTAATGCCACTATAATAAGTTCCTCATGTGTTGTGGTGACCTGCAATCAAAATTATTTTCATTACTGCTTCATAACTAGTTTTGCTACTGTTATGAATCATAATGTAAATATCAGATCTACAGGGAATATTTTCATTATTAGAAATTGAACATAATGAAAGCATAGTGATTAATCACAATATATGTAATTTCTAATTACAAATAAATGAAATTTAGTCTTGAAGTATGGTGTAGCAATCTTAATATAACAACAGTAAACTACATTGCTACATTTTGCGACAGTATGTGTAAAAAGCCATTGTCAGTGTGAAGATTGAGATAACTTCATACCATATCAGAAATTCTCAGGACAGTCTTTGCAAGAGCACAACGAAGATCATCTTCTACAAGTCTACTGCTGTATTTAGGACTTGATAACCAACCAGCTGGAACAAATATATGTTGTTGGAAGTGGAAGAAGAAGGTGCAGCACACTCTCAGAACAGGATATGTCTGCAAACACTGGATCCAGAATTTCGTAACTGGCATTGCAGAAAATCCGTTCTTGCTGCATCATTGTTATAAGTTCTTGTGCTGTCTCAGGAACGTCTCCAGCTTTGACTGTGAATGGGCAAGTGCCAACGTGGAGTCAGGTAGATTTGGAAAGTACGATGAAGTTTTGTCTGCAGGCATGTATAAGTGTTCTTTCACAGAAATTATCATAATCCTTTTGTCAATGTCATGTTCCTCAAAGAAAGCAGATACAGGGCTGAGCCCCGGTGGCGTAGTGGTTGTGCGCGGGACTGCGGCCCACTGGGATGGAGGTTCAATTCCGGCGTCCAGGAGCAAAGGCTGGGCCTCCTACTCCCACCACCTGAGGGCAGTGAAGCCTTAAAAAAAAAAAAAAAAAAAAAAAGAAAGCAGATACGGTAGGGAAACGTTCATTGTATTTTCATCCCCCCCCCCTTTTTTTTTTTTGCCAAAGCTGAAGTTTCATGCTATTTCCTGCAGTTCACTTTTATTGCTAAAAAGTGCTGCAAACTGTGTTTTTGTTTTCTGGTTAAAAAATGTTTTGAGTTCATCACACAGCTCAAAAACACGTTTTAAAACTTTTCCTCTGGACAATCATCTCACTTCAGTGTTAAATAGCAGAGCATTATTCGGCACATCCAACTCGTGGCACAGTTGTGAGAACAGTCAACTGTTGAAAGTGCTCGCCTTGGCTGAGCCCCGGTGGCATCGTGGTTGTGCGCGGGACTGCGGCCCACTGGGACAGAGGTTCAATTCCAGCAGTGGGGCTGGGCCTCCTACTCCCACCACCGAGAGCAGTGATGCCTCAAAAAAAAAAAAAAAAAGAAAGTGCTCGCCTTTTTAATATTGACAGAACTTATGATGGTTTTCATTACTTCTAATTCTTATGGCAGCATCTTCGTTGCTAATACTTGCTGATGAGTCATACAGTGAGTTGCGATGACTTCTGGTGACTCCGCCAGTACCAAATGTTGAAATCTAGATCGACATCTTAGTGTCGCTGGAGTACCATCTATGCAAACACCACAAACTTTTCCCAAGAGATCTTATGCTCTTTCAGAAGTGAACCTATTGTGTCAAATGCATCATGTGCATTATGGCGCCAACCCTGTCAGATACACCTGTACTTGTATGGGGTGTAAATGATGGGGTGGGTGTGATGATTTCTTCATGCTGGGTACTTGTATGTGGGTGTATTTTCATGTGGGCAGAGCTACCTGGAGATGGATTGAAGAGTGGTGTCTTGGTTCCTAAGACCACCAGAAATATGTATTTGCCAATGGTTTTAGGCGACCTCTGTGAAAGGGTCGTTTGACCCTCAAAGATAAAGAGTTAACGCTGCAATAAAGAGTTATGGTCTTCGAAACCCATGGGAGTAGTTAGTTATACCCTTTCCTATAGGGTCATTACGAATTGAAATCAATTGGATGGTAGTGAGTTTTGTAATAATTTCTCAAACCCATTATAAAATTTCATTATATTTTGACTGACATTTGATATAAAAAAGGAGTCCTGGTGGTGCTATTGGGAAACACGTTAACCTAAGGTAATTAGTTCAAAACCACCAACAGCTGCACAGGGAAAGATGACACCTTCTATTCCTATAAAGATTGACAGCATCAAGATAATACATGGGGTCTTCAGTGATTTGGAATTGACCTTAGTGACAGTGGTTTTTTTTTTTAATAGAGATATGAAAGTAACAAAAATGGTGGGCAAGGCTGAGCCCTGGTGGCGTAGTGGTTGTGCGCAGGACTGCGGCCCACTGGGATGGAGGTTCAATTCCCGCTCACAGGAGCAAAGGCTGGGCCTCCTACTCCCACCACCAGGGCAGTGATGCCTTAAAAAAAAATGGTGGGCAAATAAATAATTGATGAATGCGATGGGAAAGTTGTAATGAAATGATACAGTGTCACAGAAAGTAATGGTTACACATGCACCAGCATTCGGCTGCTAACTACAAGGCCAGTAGCTAGAAACCATCTTTCCCCCTAGGAGAAAGATGAGGCTTGCTACTGCCTCAGAAACACACACCAGACAGCTTTATTCTATTACAGAGGGTTACTGTGAGTTACAATCAGCTCAAGGACAGTGAGTCCGAGTGGTTATATTTTGAGTTAGTTACTAGCAGTAAGATAAGCAGTTCCAAACCACCAGCCACTCTGCAGGAGAAATAAGCGGTTTTCTAAAATCCTGTAAAGAGCTACAGTCTCAGAAATTTACAAGGACATCAGAAATGACTAAATGGCAGTGAGTGCAAATACCTAGAGTTAGAAAACCAAGAAGGAAGAGTGTTCTATTGCACTACTCAGGCTGAAAGAACTGGAGAAAAAAAATCAAAGCCTTGGGTTACAATGTTGCAGTATTCTATGTGAAATTACTGAATGATGCAGGAAGGATCTATCCAAGATGGGAGGAGGAATACAGAGTCAGTGGTTGGGGATGCTCTGAAACTCAAGCCAAATCAGAAGACGTGGTGCCAGGGATGATATCCTTGTTGGTGTAGGATGGTTCTTGACTGAAAGAAAGCAGAAGGAAAGCACAAGGAAGAGACATTTCAGAGTACTTAATTATGCTCATGCCAAACCTGTATATTAGAGCAAGAGACAGTTGGTCATACAGGACAATGGGATACTGCATGGTTTGAAATGAGTAAAGGAAAGGTGTCAGGGTTATATCCTTTCACCATACTTATTCATCCTGTTGCGCAAATAATCTGAGAAGCTGGACTATGTGAAGAATTTAGTGACAAGATTCTAGGGAGTGCTCATTAAAAACCCATGATAATGCAGATGGCAAGGCTTGTTGCTTGAAAAATGTGGAGGACTTTGAAGCACATGCTGATGTAAATCAAGGATTGCAGTCTTCCATATGGCTTACACCTAATATAAAACAAACATCACAACTAGACCAATAAGCAACATTATGATAAAATGGAGTTGCAAAGGATTCTTGTTTATTTGAACACACAATGCTCATGGAAGCTGCAGTCAAGAAATCAAGTGAAATAATTCACTGGGCAAATCTGCAAGTGACCTATTTAAATTGTTGAAAAAGCAAAGGACTTTGTGATGTATGTAACCTAAGCTATTTTATTTTCACTTGCTTCATGTGGCTATGAAAGCTGAACAACAAGGAAGACCAGAGAAGAGTTGATGAATTTGATTTTTGGTGTTGATAAAAAATATTAAATATACCATGCATTGACCAAAGGCTGAACAAAACTGGTTTAGAAGAAGTACACCAGAATGTCATGTCTCCTTGGAAGCGAGGGTGGTGAAACTTTGTCTCACCTACTTTGTCAGATGTTATCAGCGAGCTTTTCCTGAAGAGAGGACATCATGTTTGATAAGTAAAGGATGAGCAAAAAAAACCACACCTCAAAAAGGGAAGACCCTCAGCAAGAGAGATTGTCACAGTAGCTGCAACAGTGGGTTCAAATATAAATTGTTAGGTTGATAACAGGACCAGGCAGTTTCATTCAGTGGAACCGACTTGATAGAACAATGTTGAAGAAATGTGGGTGAAGGGAGACAAAGACAGTGTAAGACACAAAATAAAATACTAATACATAAGTGGATTCATGAGGGTGGTTTGGTGGGGTTAGATAAAGAGGTGCTGATACCAAGGTACTTGGTACCAAGTACAAAGAAAATGTTCTGAAAATGTTGATGGCAGCATATTTACAAATGTGCTTAATACAATTGGATGATGGATTGTTATAAGATTTATTAGAGCTCCCCCACCCCTGAATGATTACCATATTTATAGACCCATAAGACACACTTTTTCCCTCTCCCCAAACTGGGGAGAAAATGAGGGTGCATCTTCTGATCCACAGGTGTAGTACTCCAGAATACGTTAGTATACTGGAACTATATGGTTCAGAATATTTTTTTCTTGTTTTTGTTCTCTAAAACTGGGAGTGTCTTATGGTCAGGTATGTCTCATGGTCTGAAAAATACGGTAATTAAAAAAAGTGATGTAGTTTTCCCTATAATTGATAGCTACTTTAATTATGAACATTGTCACATTGTAATGATTATGGTGGGCTCTCTCTTTTTTTTTTTTTGGTTTCTTTGGTTTTGGTTTTTGGGGCATCAGTGTCCTCTGGTGGTGGGAGTAGGAGGCCCAGCCTTGCTGCTGGGTTTGAACCTCCAACCCAGTGACGGCAGTCCTGCGCACAACCAACTATGCCACCAGGGCTCAGCCAGGTGGACTCTCTTTGGTTGTGAGATTTGTGTTTATTGAAAACATATTCTCACAATTATTTGATCTCTGTCCTCAGAAAAGAAAATTACTCAGGACCCCCTGGAAATTGAAAGCATTTACATTATAGCCCACAATCCAAGAGAGAGTGTAGCTCTCTCTTTGGAAGCCCCTCTCCCCACCCTGACACCCAGTGGTATTGCTCACTTTGGGAATGCGTGTATATTGGGGAACGCGTATTGATTAAATTTTATTAGTTTAAGAAGTAAACAAGCAACTTGTAAATTTTAATGTTACTGGAATTTTTACTATTAAGGGCTTTCAGTAAATGGTGAGAAAATGTATTCTATTTTATTCTTTGCCTCGATCTTTATTATCTCTGAAGTGTCAGCTTAATAGACAATTCTTCTGTTAAAACAACTACTAAGTTCTATGGACTATCCTGTCTATGCATAATCCTTAACAGACTATGCTTATGGAGGGCTAGAGACTTACTGTGTTCACCAGAGTACCATACTTTCTATACTCAATACATTCTACGTAGTACATATAGTTATTGAGATAAAAATGTTGAAAAGGAGGGCTGAGCCCCGGTGGCGTAGTGGTTGTGCGCGGGACTGCGGCCCACTGGGATGGAGGTTCAATACCAGCTCCACAGGAGCAAAGGCTGGGCCTCCTACTCCCACCACCAGAGGGCAGTGAGGCCCCCCAAAAAAATGTTGAAAAGGACTATACCAAATGTAAAAAACAAAGCCATCGCCAAGTATTATGGCTGATGGTAATCGTTGCCACCACTTTATTTTATTTACTATTTTTCTTTTTCTTTTTTTTTAATGTATGAGAAATGGGACATTAAGAAAGCATCGCAACCCAGTCCAGTCATTTACTATTTTTCATTGTCACCATTTAAATGAAATTAATTACCAGAAAAAGAGAAAAGGATGCACATCTCAAAATACTTTCTCCAGGATCCATGCAACCTCTCAATGCCTCCTGACTCGTGCATGCTTTCTAGTTATCAAAAATAAACCATTGGAATTTCAAAGATAGGAGATTATGATCCCAAAAGACAAGGACATTGTGAACAGAAATGTTTGTGTTCTTAGTCTGATGCAGCATGCAACTTATGGGAAAAGAAAAGAAAACCGGGTTGCTACTTAGCCAACTATGTGAGGTGATCAGAAATCGAGGCAAAGAACAGGTGCAAATGTTAGGGGCTACCAGTAATTATTGGGAATTTGTTGTTTTTGTAAATTACCTTTTTTTTTAAATTTTGTAAATTACCTTTTGTAAATGATACTAACATCATTATGCCCTTTTATGTGGCCAAAATTTATTGCATAATCATTGCAAAAAATGAATGGCATTATTTCTGTGTTTTGTTTCCTTAGTATTTGACATTGTGCAGCAAAGAAATGGTTATGGAGAAACCCAGTCCGCTGCTTGTAGGGCGGGAGTTTGTGAGGCAATACTACACTTTGCTGAATAAAGCTCCAGAATATTTACACAGGTAAATTTTAAATTAATTTCTTAACTGTTTTTTCTTAAGTATATTAAAATTCTTTTTCTTTAGTTTTATGCCCCAATAGTACCTTTCCAAATGTTTCTACACTATATCCAATATTTTCTTTTATAAGCATTCTTACTAGTAGGTTCTTGGGTATAGTTTCTTTTTATAAGAATCTTGGGGACTGAGCCCTGGTGGTGTAGTGGTTGTGCGCAGGACTGCGGCCCACTGGGTTGGAGGTTCAAATCCAACAGCAAGACTGGGCCTCCTACTCCCACCACCAGAGGGCAGTGATGTCCACCCCCGCCCCCCCCCCAAAAAAAAAAAAAAAAAGAATCTTGGGCCAGGGGCTGAGCCCCGGTGGCGTAGTGGTTGTGCGTGGGACTGTGGCCCACTGGGATGGAGGTTCAATTCCAGCTCCACAGGAGCAAAGGCTGGGCCTCCTACTCCCTCCACCAGAGGGCAGTGATGCCAAAAAAAAAAGCAAAACAAAGAATCTTGGGCCAGACCAACTAAATGGTTGCAATGTGCAACTTGAAATCATTACATTAAAATGTCCTAAGTTCCTTTACCCGATATTCAGTTAAGTGATGATACTTAAATTATTTTTATCTGCAAAGTAATAGTGGTATTTGGTAAAACCTTAACAGTAGCTTTGTTTACTGTCTTGGAAAGAATAGGCCTTTTTTAAGCCTATTTTTTCTGGAGATTAAAACAAAATGATTTATATTCTGTAGAAAAATAAGGGTGGTGATTATTTCTGGTCTTTTAGGGTATATCTTAGTAAGTAGAATAAATACTTACAAAGTACCTATTTATCGCATACTTTGTAAGTACATACTTTGTGGAACTTGTGAAAACCAGAACCTGGTGGGGCTGCCTCGTTTTTTTCTGTCTTACATGTTTTCCATCTTTCACAGAGTGCGGTCTTACCACTTTTCTAATCACTGTATAGTAGATAGGTGTCTATCGTATGCCAGATCCAGCTTCCACAGGTGTTTACTCTATTGTGGAAACATATTAGCCAAGTGAGAGCTAAAGATATCATTAGCACTTGATTTTGCAGAGGCTGTTAAGAGGGACATTCCTTTTTCCATATGCATGTTTTTCATACATATGTATATTATCTCTAACAGTCTTATAAGGTGTGGATATTTTTATTATCTCACTTCACAGATGGGAGAACTGAGGCACAGGGAGATTTCATATTATAGTAATTCATCTAAGATCTCTCAGTAAATAATTAAGCTAGCTATAGCCATTATTTCAGACCCAGTTCTGACTCCAGAGCCCAACCATGCTATTATACTGAAATACAGTATATATAAAGGACAATCAATATGTCTCCCACACCCTCCTCAATCTAAAATGTGAAGGCATTTTTGTTGACAGTGTATATGAGGGAGTTGGGGAGAATAGAATTAGTAGGGCCTTTTCACGCTCTTAAATTTCATCTTTTTGACATATAATGTTAGCTTTTTTCTTTTGTAGTGAACATTTATTTTTGTAGTTACAAAAAATAAAATTTGGAACAGTAAGGATTACACCATCATTTTTAAACAAGAGCATGGAATTTTTCTTTTTGTGCTTCGCTTATTTAACCCATTTCCCTAATTAATGATGGAAGTTTAGGATGTTTGTAAGTTTTCACTTGTTATAAACAACACTGTATTGAATATCCTTAAACATGCATTTTTGTGCACCTTTCTAGTTATTTCCTTAGGATAAGTTCCTAGAAGTGGAATTGTTTCATCAAAGGTATGATCATTTCTAAGGCTTTTCATATGTATACATAAATATTGCCAAGTTGTCCTTCAAAAAAAAATACCAGTTTACATGCTTGCCAGTTTTATATGAGAGAAAATAGCATATACTTTAAAAATAATACAGGTTTTAAAGCATGGACTCTGGAGCCAGATTGTCTGGGTTCGAGTCTTAAGCTCTCCCACTTACTAGGTGTGACTTTAGGTGAATTATTTTAACCTCTTCTGAACCTCAGTCTGCTCATTTGTAAAATTGGGATAATAGTCCTTATTTCATGAGGTTGTTAGGGTTAAAAGGATAGATATACCGTCTGTAGTATATTGAGACCTCTGCCCAGCATAAAGGAAAGAGTAGTAGGAGCTTGTGTCTCTTAGTATGGAAAAAAAAAAATTGCTTTTGTTTCTTTGATAACATTAATTGTAAAAGCTGTTTCTATTTACATAATATCAAGGAAACAATTTATGGAAAATATTAATGTAAAATTAGATGTCTCTGGATTATTTTAGTTTAATCCTTGGAATTAGTCATCATTTGGAATTCTGAGTAGAATATTAATTAGAACCATCTGATGGCTTTTTGGTTGTTTTCTATCTGAAGGAAATATAAATTGGTCTATTACTATAGTGTTAGTATTTAATACATACTTTGATGCCTCTCTCAGTTCTATATAAAAATTTAGATGGGAATCGTTAATGGCTGTCTGCTTAGTTTGCAGGCACTATGCTATAAGCACTCTGTGCATGATCTCACTGAATCCTTACAACAACCCTATGGAGTAGCTAAATGTTTCTGTTTTATAACCTAGGAACTTTACTGGGGGGAAAAGACCTTAAGTAACTTTAGCCCAAGTTTACACAATAAATTAGTGACAGAGCCAGGGCTGGAGCCTAGGTCTGTTTGACACCAGGACTCTACTGCCTCTGAGACTTTGTGAAAAGTCAATGTTGATCACTAGTGATTGATGATTTTACAGGTTTTACGGCAGAAATTCTTCCTATGTTCATGGTGGAGTTGATGCTAGTGGAAAGCCCCAGGAAGCTGTTTATGGTCAAAATGTAAGCATCAATTTCATACATATTTTAGATGCTTTGTGTTAAGATAACTTTTTGAAAAAATAGTTTTTTGGTGGCTATGGATTTCTCCCTTTATGAGGAGAAATGGTCATTAATTGTAACTGGAAATTGTTTCAGTAATTGCCAGAGGGACTTTGAGCTCTTACTCAAAGTATTCAGGTTTGTGTGGAATTTGATGCAAAAGATAAGATAGGATGCACCCTAACTTTGTATTTTATATAAGAAACAATTTAGACATTGTATTTAAGTATATAGAAAAAAAGACCTTTATACTCCATATGACTTAAGAGAAAGAAAGACTTGGTAGAGGCAATGGGGCTTAACTATATTTTGAAGTGCTGTATTTTTTGGACTATAAGATGTACCCAGTTTTTAGAGTAAGAAAGCAAAAAAATATTATGAACCAAATAGTGCCAGAATACTAAGATATTTATTTATTGTTTGTTTGTTTGTTTTTGTTGCATCACTGCCCTGGTGGGAGTAGGTAAGATATTTATTAAAATAGAACAAAATATGGTAATACTTAACAGTATAAACTCAAATGGTGTTAAGAACCATCATCACTTTCATTAACAAATGAGGGAAGGTGTGCTGTGTGTCAATCATGTGACCTGACTAACATTGAGACTTGAGGCTGGACATCCCCCGAACACATATCAAGCCACAGAACATATAGCAATATACAGCATGCAAACAGTGGACAGTAAGGGGGTGAATGGAATCATAGACAAATGTTTCGGGTATCACACCTTTGGACCATAAGACACACCCTCGTTTGCCCCCACTTTGGGGTGAGGGGAAAGTGCGACTTGTGGTCTGACAAATATGGTATAGGATTTGACCTCACAATGTTTGTGGGTAGGGTGGCAGTTGTAAGTAGAAATGACCTTAGTAAACACTATAAGTCAAATTACTTGTCAACGATTTATGACCAAATATAACAAAAAAGTGGAAGAACCTAGGTTACTGGGAGTAAGTTTCACAAAGTCCTTGAGGAAAAGGAATCTATTTCCAAGAAATTGTTAAAGGCTCATCAGCTTCAGAGAACCATTCCTGTCTAGAGGTGTAATATGTTGAAAATGGTTTCCGTACATCAGTCTGGTGTGGTGCTTAAGAATGAAGGATGGGGTGAGCCCCGGTGGCGTAGTGGTTGTGTGCAGGACTTCGACCAACTGGGTTCGTAGTTCAAATCCAGCAGCAGCTCTCCAGGAGCAAGACTGGGCCTCCTACTCCTACTAGAGGGCAGTGATGCGCAAACCCCCCACCCCCCAAAAAAAAAAAAAAAGAATGAAAGATGGTGGGGTGGGTGTAAATGAGGCAGAAAGATTAAATAGTTAACCTGGAATTGTGATGAAGTCACTGGAAGAATATAGTAGGTAACATAGTATTACAAGTGTTTTCTCCTCTTTCTTCCCGGATAAAGGATATACATCACAAAGTATTATCTCTGAACTTCAGTGAATGTCATACTAAAATTCGGCACGTGGATGCTCATGCAACTTTGAGTGATGGAGTAGTTGTTCAGGTCATGGGTTTACTGTCTAACAGTGGACAGCCAGAGAGGAAGTTTATGCAAACATTTGTCCTGGCTCCTGAAGTAAGTTTTTGTTCCACTATGTATTTCGATTTCATTTGGTTGTTACTAGTTGGTTAAAATGTCCCAAGTGAAAAATAAATAAATAAATAAAAATGTCCCAAATGTTTCTTTTCATAGGTTTAAATTTGCATGTTGCTATTTGAAATTTCTGTATTGAAACCTTATAAGATTTGAGTTCATATGTGTGCCTTTGTGCAAAAACATTCGTGATGATTTGAAAGTAAAAGCTAATACTGACACCTATGCACTTAGATAGTTTTCAGAAATAATAGAGGACTATTGTTAAATATTTAAGAAGCCCTAATGGAGTTGTCTAGTAGGCATTGGACTGCTTAAATCAAAGGGTTTAAGTCTGCTATCAGCTCCGAGGGAAACACATCAGACTAATCTCCCTTAAAGATTTGTTTTTTCCATTTTTAACAGGTTGCATATTGCAAACAAAATGTAAAATTTCATTTCATTAATTGGTCTTAATATTTTAATTTTGAGTAGCCCTTTCTTGCGTTACAATCTTTAAATGATTCAATTTAGTTTTAATTAACAGCACAGCACGTTCAACTTTGGAAAAATTATCTTGAGTGTGCCTTATAGGCATACCTGGTTTCAGTGCACTTTGCTGATAATGTGTTTTATATAAGCTAAGGGTTTATGGAAGTCTTGCATTGTGCAAATTTATTGGTGCCATTTTTCCAATAGCATTTACTTCATGTCCCTGTGTTACATATTTTTAATTCCCACAATATTTCAAGCATTCATAATGGCTATTGCATACTTAATAATAGACTGTAGTATAATAGAAGCATAACTTCATGTGCACTGGGGGAAAAAATGTGACTTGCACTTCTTGCAACACTAGCTTTATTGCAGTGGTCTGGACCCGAATCCACAATATCTCTAAGGTATGCTTGTATTTTTTTAATACTAAAATTGAAATATATGTCCTATAATTAGTTACCTTTATATAAGGCCAAATTTATTGATATTTATAGAATTATTTGGATGTTGTTTTCCTTTAGGGTTCTGTTCCAAATAAATTTTATGTTCACAATGACATGTTTCGTTATGAAGATGAAGTGTTTGGTGATTCTGAACCAGAACTTGATGAAGGTGAGGTTTTTTGCAAGGTAGAAGGGTTCTCTGTCAGTATGTTTATGGGCATGGGCAGTAGGAAACAAATTTGTCTTTGTTTTATAACTGAGTCACTCTGTTTTTCCCCTTCTCTCCCTCCCCCGCTGGTTATAAAATAACGTTGATTATATGTAATTATGCAGAAACAAGCATTACAAAACTAATATAGTACATTGATACCAAGGACTCAAGTAGAAAGAAAATGTGGAAATGTTCACAAATGAATAAGTTGTCATAAAATTGTAAGAGCCCCCCCAATAAAATAATGAAGAACAAACAAAAACTAAAGTAGCATATAAAGTGAGAAAGTTTTCCTTAGTCTCATCTTCTACATGTGCCTATTTACTGATCCCAGGACATGTAGTTGTCATGTAAGGCTTACACGCATACATCATCATCATCATCATCAATTTGAAAGCACCGGCCACTGTGCAGGAGAAAGATAAGGCTTACTATTCCCATAAATAATTAGCATCTTGAAAATCCACAGGATCTACCCCCTCCTGAGGGGTCATTATGAGCCAAAATGGACTTGATGGAAGTGAGTTTGACTTTTGGGTGTATATAACAAACTACTGTAAAAAATGGAATTAGACTAGCTTGTACTTAATTTCTCATAGTTAATTTATACTTATTGACTGTCCTATTCTGTGACTATACTTAATTGTTCTCTATTGATACAAATGGTTTGCTTTGTCATTTCTCAAATATTTTGTGTTTATACTGAAGCTTTTTACAGTAGTTTAGGCTATCAGTTAACCAGGTTTACACAAATAATTCATGAACATTGGTTAAATTTTTCATAACACATAAGTGTTATCGGTTCCACCTTTTTATTCCACATTTTGCCTCTGTCTGGCTTCATCTGTTGTAACTTTCGTTAGAACAGGTTAGTGGTGGTATAGCTAGGTTCTTCTGGCCTTCAGAGTAAATGAGATCATCTAGTTTCGTGTAGGTTATTTGTCCTGTAGACTAGTTTCTTCTTTGAGTGGAGACCAATAGTTCTATCTTAGAAGGCCACTCAAAAACATTAAGACCCTCCACACTGTCCACCAAACTAGGATGTAGAGCATAGCTTTTTTTTTTTTTTAATCGTTTTATTGGGGCCTCATACAACTCTTACCACAATACCTACATCTGTTGTATGTAAACCACATTTGTACATTTGTTGCCATCATCATTCTTGAAACATTTTCTTTCCACTTAAGTCCTTGGTATTAGCTCCTCCTATTTTCCCTCTCTCCCACTCCCGCCCATGAACCTTTGATAATTTACTGTGCCATATCTTCCCTCACCCACTTCCCTGTTGTCCATACCACGGGAAGGAGGTTATATGTAGATGGTTCTAATTGGTTCCCTCTTTCTACTCTACCTTCCCTCTACCCTTCTAGTATCATCACTCCTCCCACTGATCCTGAAGGGATCATCTTGTCCAGGATTTCCCTTGTTTCTGGTTCCCATTTGTACCAATGTATATCCCCTGGTCTAGACAGATTTGTAAGGTAGAATTGGGATCATGATGGTGGGAAGATGCATTTAAGAACTAGAGGAAAGTTCAATATTTAATTATTGCTACACTGTACCCTGCAACCCTTCTGTAAGGGGATATTGCTTTACCTACCGATGGGCTTTGGGTCTCCAATCTGTACTACTACTCATTTATTATCATAGAATTTTTAGTTCTTTGATGCTTGATACCTGATCCCTTCCATACCTCATGGTCACACGGGCTGGTGTGCTTATTCCATGTGGGTTTTGTTGCTTCTGAGCTAGATGGCCGCTTGTTTACTTTCAAGGCTTTAAAAGTTTACATCATAGCCAGATGCTATGTCTTTTTTTGTGTGTGGCATCACTGCCCTGGTGGGAGTAGGAAGCCCAGCCTTGCTCCTGGAGAGCTGCTGCTGGATTTGAACTGTCAATCCTGTGGGCCACAGTCCCGCACACAACCACAAGGCCACCAGGGCTCAGCCAATGCTATGCCTTTTGATAACGGGCACCATCAGCTTTCTTAATCACTTTTGCTTATGCACACATTTGTCTTCAGCAATCCTGTCGGGAAGGTGAGCATCATGAGATGCCAATTTAATAGAACAAAATGTTCTTGCATTAAGAAAGTACTTAAATGGCGCTCTAATGCCCAACGAAAATAGCTTTTTAAGAACTGTCTTAATCCACTTGACCAAGATGTCCCTGAGACTAGGCTTTCCAGAAACCAGTCCCACAAAATCTTGGGTCTTACCAAGGTAGTATCATTACTTGCCTCTATGGCCACATTTTTTGTTGTTGGTATTGATTCCCCATTGAGTAGGTTTGTGGAGAATCCATGTCATTCTTACCCACTAGTAAGTATTTAAATAAAGATTACCATCATTCTTAAACTTCATCCTATTTGTGCTTCAGTCTTTGTTTTTTAATTTTTAGAGAATGTGTAACTAATGTAGTTGTTTGCTGTCATAAGTTTTCCTTTATTTCCTTAAGCATAAATAAGTATGTTTCAAAAACTGAGCTTAGCTTCTTTAAAAGAGATGTATGATGCATTGTGTATTGGCAGAATCAGAAGATGAAGTAGAAGAGGAACAAGAAGAAAGGCAACCATCTCCTGAACCTGTTCAGGAAAATACCAATAGTGGTTACTATGAAGCTCACCCTGTGACGTAAGAATATTTGTGAGGTTAAATTTGGTGTGAATTAGCATTTAGTTGCAGCATGTTTTTTATAACTAGAATTGTTGTAAATATGTCATACAACTGCTGATTGTAATAGTTACATGTATACCTACTATGTTTATGCAGACCATTTGGAAAGAATTGTTTAAAAAGTGAGCATAGTTTTTTGTGTAGAATAGTTATCCCTTAGTGGTAATACAGATTTGTTTCAGGAGAGCACAGAGAGCATTTTATCTTATTTTTTATGAAATAGGGAAATTATAGTTAATACCAAAGTAAACATTTTACCATATATACTTGTGTATAAGCCTAGTTTTTCAGCCCATTTTTAATGCCGTTTTTGTGGTAAAATTAAATGTCTCGACTGACATGGTAAGGTTGAAGAAATACTTGTTTTCATTGGACTTTTGTTTCAAAGTTCCTGATTCTTGGGAAAATTTCAGAATCTTATAATTCCTTGTTTCTCACCCTCCCCCCCCATTGAACTTGTACAGCTCTCATATCTAATAGTTATTGGCATATGATTAGTTAATGCCCAGTATAAACAAATTTAAATTAATCTTATTTTAATTGATTGTTTCACTCATACTGAAAAATGAACAAAATGTTTTATTATAGTAATGGCATAGAGGAACCTTTAGAAGAAGCCTCTCATGACCCTGAACCTGAGCCAGAATCTGAAACAAAAACTGAAGAACTGAAACCACAAGTGGAGGAGAAAAACTTAGAAGAATTAGAGGAGAAGTCTATTTCTCCTCCTCCTGCGGAACCTGTTTCTCTGCCACAAGAACCACCAAAGGTTAGATCAAAGGAAACTTCTTTATTCCTATAGCACATCACAGTTTCATATATTATGGCATTAATGAAGCATGACCTTTGTTCAGTTATTAAAATAGCGTAATGTAGTAAACTGTGTTTTATGTTGAGGTTTTGTTATCTTTAGGAAATCTCCCCCCCGCCCCCCTTGGAAAGCACGTCAAAGTATGGCTGAATAGTGTTGATAAAACATGAGATTATTCAGGTTCATTTAGAAGGCTCTTGGTTCCTCTTTTATTATGAAATAAGTCCTCTGAATATAGATGCAAATTTACATTTATCACAGGAGTCCAACTTAAACAAGTTGGTGTATTATTACAATGAGGGGTGTATCTGTCACTTTTTTGTTTTGTTTTGAATGGGACCAGATTCCACCAGTTAAACTATTGCAAAGATGAGTGACACTCAGCATATCATTTAAGTCTACCTAAAACTTCTTTTATCTTTCTATATATTTGGGTGATAGGAGAACCTTGTTCTCCTTTTGTGAATTTGTGAATGTCTGTTAAGTTTCCAGCCAGGACTCTCTTCTTTCTGTGCTTCCCCTTCCCCTCAACACCTTCACACCTGTTTTCCCCAAAAAGGGGGGGAAATTGCTTCTATTAGGTTCAAACTTTTCTAGCATTGGTAGTTCTTACTGGTTTTGTTTGCCACTTTCCTCATCTACTTAGAGTATGTAGGAACTTGCTTGTATTTTTACTTAGTAATTCAAAGCATATAGCTTTAAATAATCTTGCGTAATGAGATTTTTGAAAGCTGGCACATAGACTGGCATGTGTGTGTGTGCCTTTCAGGAGTCCTCCAGTATAGAGCAATAGTTTAGAAATGAAAAGAAAATATATATATATTTGGAAGTTTCCCTATAGGAATGTTGGTGGTTTTCCTTGATTAGTAGTCTAGGTTTGTTGCATTTCCTGCAGGCTTTCTCCTGGGCTTCAGTGACCAGTAAAAACCTGCCTCCTAGTGGTACTGTTTCTTCCTCTGGAATTCCACCCCATGTTAAAGCACCAGTCTCACAGGTAACCAATCTGTGAACACATTGGATTGTATCCTTGTTACATTGCAAATTGCTTCTCTCTTTAATACTTTAAAAAATGAATCAATCCAGGAAATATGGATTAAATATATGAAAAAATTAAAAATGTATTAAATGTCAGTGCACCCATTTTAAAGGCCAAATATCTCCATCATCTTCATAGGTGGTATTGGGGTTTGGGTGTGTGAAATACTGATTAAGTTGGTTTTCCAGTATATATTACTAGCATCTAAAAGGCTTCTTAACAACAATAGTTTCCTTGAAAAAATTGTTTTATTTAGCAGGAAATTTTTTTGGCTTTTCATTAACCCGTGGGGAGAAGTTTGGAAAAGCACAAAGTACTATGTAGCATTATCAGAATCATTGATTAAAATTCAAGCCACCCCCTCCCCCCCCAATTTTAACATATAGAACTGCCTAAGCTCTCAGTCCGTAAGTGGTTCACACCGTTTAGTTGAAGCCTGTACCAACTTATACTGAGTATTCACCCTAACTGGTAGTTCCAGTGTTCTGCTTTTTGTCTGTTATCTTACCCATTTCAGAGCTTCCAAAAATATGGAAATGAGACACCAGCTACCTAACATGTCTTATTTTTAGGCATAGTTCAAGAGTGTCAAAGTCTTCTTCTACATTTTATGTCAAGCTACATTATAGGAAAAGCAAACTTGAAATGAGTTAGTGCACATAAAAAGTCATTATATATATATGTGTGTGTGTGTGTGTGTGTGTGTGTGTTTTATATGCACCATATAGTGAAACATTGGATTTCAAAAGTAGCTAGAAATTAGAAATCTTTGGTGCCCGTTATAACCAGCCAATAAAAAGAACACATGGCCCCATTATATCATTAAGGTAAACAAGAAATGTTGAGTGGCCATTTTAGAGATACATATCAGAGTTTTATATTAAATGAAGAAAATTAGTTGACCCAGTAAGTGTTGCTTGTGTTTGTCAACACATCTCAAGATCTTATAGGTGCTCTTGGATGGATGCTACTTTGGAGTCCTTTGAATGTTTATTCTTAGAATTGGCTATGCGTTTTTCCTTCTGGGAGTTAGACATTCAAATCTCTAATGCTTACTATGCTAGTCATTGTGATAAGTACTTTATATTCATTTTATAGGCAGGAAAAGTAAGAATTAGAGTGAAGGTCAGTAACTCAGACAGCGATCGTAAGTGGTAATGGCTGGATTTTGAATCTCTGAAATTTGACTCTAGAATCCTATGTGTGCACTGCAAATCTATAGTGCAAACCAAATATTCCTGTTCCCTTACTGAAAGGGAACACATACTCACACCAGAGAAGAATACTCATATTTAATACCACCTCTAAACTACTTTATGTTCCTCTTTCCTAGGAAAGTAATGTAGTGTTTGTTTTGTTGGGTTTTTTTTTTTTTCATTTTTGTTGTTTGGTTTAAAAAAGATTTGAGTATTTCTAAGTTAATTTTCAAATTGTAAGGAAAGTACACTATATTTGCTAACTTCCACCCCTTGTTTGGAAGTAAATCCTCAAAAATTTAGCTTTGGAAAGCTCTCTAATCTCTTTAGACAATTTTATTTTTAATAGACACATTTTGTTATTTTGGCATAGTATATTTCCTTACACTTTTAGCATTAATAAAATAATAGGTATTAGCTAAGTTTGCAAGTTAATTTTTTTGGTAAAAAGGTTTTGTCGGACATTTGACTAGTTCATCTCAGTAGCTTATGTCTGGTCGTACATGCTGTTATGGACTTGATTTGTTAGTTTTCTCATTTTGTATTGTATGGCCTATTTCTGTGGGATTTGTTATACATTTTTGTCTGTTTGGAGTAACTTGTTTTAATCATTATTTTGGGCCCGAAAATCACAAGTAGATTAAGTAAGATAAATTAAACTGTTATTGAGAGGAGCACTGTTAGGATTTTGGTCGCGTATTTTTCATGCATTGCAATGATCTGTTTCTACTTGAAAGGCAGGTTACTAAGTCAATGGTATGATTTACTTGTAAGATGTTAGAAATTATTGGTCTGTATGTTTCAATCCTTAAAAGCGAAGGAAAGGCTCTTTTTTGCTGTTTGTGTAGTTACTTTTGTGTTGGTAATCATTTTGAAAGGACGTTGAATAAATCAGCCAGGGACTCAATCTCTTTATTAATAGCATGTAGATTGGATGAGTCTTAAGGTACTTCTGAATTTTTAACATAAAGACACATTTTCAGTTGTTATGAATTTCTAGCTTTTGTTGAACTTTGAACAAAATATTACGTCTTTAAATTGTGATTGACACTCATTGAGGTAAGGTATACTTTTAGGTACCTCATTTTGACCAAATTATTTTATAGTATTGAACTCAATACAAAACAGTGGTCCTTAGACCTAGAACATTCTCTTACATGTTTTGGTAAAAAACTAAAACTATAATTTAGTTTAAACTTACAGTTACTGAAGATTAATTTCTAATGCCACTGTATTGGATGGTGTATAAATTAATTAGCCATGGTCCTTATGTGAATACATCGATAAAATTATTTGAAAATGATGAACAATTTGAATATTGGGAGCAAATTCATTTTAAAGGAATGGGAAATGTACATGATGAGAAACAGAATTTGGGAAGAAATCTCATTAAGAATGCTTTAGGATTAGCAGTATAATACACTTTTGATTATAGTATATGAAATAAAATTGTGAACAAATTGCTTTCTTTGAAAGAATCATTTCTTAAAGTTAGTCTTATCATGATCTTACAAATTATAACATCCAATTATCTAGATGTTGAAAGAGTTTGAGCCACTCCCTGGACTGAGAGCCTCAGAGATGATCACCCACAAAGATTGGACTGAAATTTCTAGCTTTCTGAATTGAAAACATAATGATTTGCCATAATCTGCTGGGTTTTAGCATGTTTTCAGGGTTTCTGTATCTTCTCTCTTTGTTGGACCATAAATAAGAGGGGACTTCAAGCAATTTATGGAAAAAGCATATTGTCTTTCAATTCTATTTGTGACAAACTTTTTAAAGTCCCTGCTTGGGCAATAGTAGACCTGAAGAGGTTGGGGAATATTTAAAACGTCATTATATTATGAAAAATAATGTCATCACGGATGAGAATGTTTTTAAAATAGTAAATTATATGGGTCTGGTTAGCTTTTAGCAAAAACTTTAAATGGAAAGACTCATAACAGACCATATTTTCCCACCCCTACCGTAATCACCAAATGCAGTTAAGGAAAGTTATTGGGTCAGTACTTAAACAAATGTACATCTTTCCTTAAGGAAGAATAGTAGGCATCTAAGGGTCTTCTTTTATATTTAGGTTTCTTTTTTATTTTAAACCTTAATTTTAGTAAAAGTATTTTTGGTGTCCCCTCTCCCCCCAATAAACAACTCACTGCCATTAATTTGATGCCAACTCTGAGCAAGCCTGTGGGAGAGGGTAGAACTGCCCCCTGTGAGCTCTGCGACTGCAACTCTGGGAGTGAAAAGCCTGTCATTCTCCCTCTTTGGTACCAAATTAGGCTAAATTTTAAAAATTTCCAAATGGTCACATTTTAAGATTTGCTTATAAGATGGGAACTTAATGATATTGTTAAACATTGTTCTATTTGAAGTACAAGAAACTAATTATGTCAAGTGCTTTTGTTTTTCTGAGATAAAGATGGCTTATCAGTTTACATATTAGGTACTTACATAGAGTAACTGTATCTTTTGTAGTGGGGGTCTTTTGGTTTGTTTTGTGCAGTACCTTTTTATGCCATCACAGTGTAGATATAATTTTGTTGGGAATTATGAACTTATATAAAGCTTCTTATATTGAGTTAAAAAAACCTTGAGTGGGAAAGCAGAACCTATTTGACTATCCTGGATTGGTACAGAATATCTTTGTAGAAAATTGTTTTTTTCATGTGCATAGGACACAATATTAAATTTTACAGTTGCCATTATACTTCCTAGTGACTTATTGATAGGTAGCTGCCTTTAGTTGACTTTTCTCCTGTAGAATATTTTTTTATAATCTTTTTTCCTTAAATTTTAGCCAAGAGTTGAAGCTAAACCAGAAGTTCCGACTCAGCCACCTCGTGTGAGGGAACAGCGGCCTCGGGAACGACCTGGTTTTCCTCCAAGGGGACCAAGACCTGGTAGGTCAGCCCCTTTGAAAGCCTTAGCATTTCACACTTGAAAGGTCCAAAAAGACCTTTTTAAAAGGTCTTTTTTTAAAAAAAAACTGTTATTTTTACAGATCTTTTCATAGTAAATTGTTTAGAGGTTTGAATAGCCTATTGAAATTACAGTCTAAGATAGAGCCAGCTACCTTCTAAAAGGAGGACTGGTTGACCTGTCCTGGAATAATGTGTTTGGTAGGTGTAATAAGCTTTGGAGACAAACTTCATTTGGTTATTGTCAGTGGTTCTAAGAACACTCAAACCGAGCTGCCAATAACCTACGCTTACTTAGCACTCTTATCTCTTCACAGATAAACAAATAAGCACACTCCGATTCTTCTTATTTTGATTGTCTTAGGTAGTAAGTAAATTGCCATGATTTTTTCTTTGTTTACATTGTTAGCTAATACATGTAATACCTCTACGTGAATTTTTTAAGTATGTTTAGATTGCTTTGGGGAGGAGATGGGAAATAGTTATTCACAAATTTTTTCTTGTGATGCTGGTCTTCCTGTGATCCACTTGAGTTCTTGGGTGGAACAGTGTGCTATTTGTACACACACTCCTGAAGTAAAAGACTACATAAAGGAGATTACTACTGCAGTCTGCATTCATACAGCCAACAGTTGTTTAATTTGTGTATTCAAAAAATAATTAGCCTAAATATACACTGCTTAGATAAATGGTGATGGCAACATTCAGTTAAGAGGAAGATACGTATCTGTAATACTTGGCTTTCATACCATTTGCTGTAGTCACCGGACCATTCACTCTAGAAAAAAGGAATTTCAGCAATCTAGTCATATATCCTTACTCTTCAATATAGTGTCATGCTGTTTACTAACCTACTAATAATGATACTTCCACCTGTTTAAGGAGCTCACTATTTTACTAAACTAAAACAAATATAAATAATAAGGGATTGCTACAAATTCATGGCTTTGAACTCTTTTTACATGAGGCTGGATACTAGTGTTTGTTCTGTTTCTGTTCTTAGGCAGAGGAGATATTGAACAGAATGAATCTGACAACCGTAGAATAATTCGCTATCCAGACAGTCATCAACTTTTTGTTGGTAATTTGCCACATGATATCGATGAAAATGAACTGAAGGAGTTCTTTATGAGTAAGTGGTTTATTTTGCTAAAATTAAGCAGCCGTATGGAACTTTTTTCAGATTTTTTTTTTTCCAAATAGTTTTCTGTAACTTGTGTATTCTTCCAGTTTCCAGTCTCAGCTTAATTGATCAGAAATAAATACAGAACTGTCAGATCTTTTTCACTGTGCCTAGTGTTGATTTGATCTGCTTTAGTAGATTAGAAGAAACACCTATAGCAGTATGTTCTCAACCTGTGGGGTCACATGACCCCTCTGGGAGCTGAATGATCCTTTTGCAAGGGTCGCCCAGTACCTAACAGTAGCAAAATTACAGTTATGAAATAGCAACAGAAATAATTTTATGTTGGGGGGGGAGGTCACCACCACATGAGGAACTGTATGAAAGGGTTGCAGCATTGGGAAGGTTGAGAGCCACTGCCCTAGAGGAAACTATCCTAAATTTTGAGATGGAACTCATTTGTCATATATGTGCACAACTTAAATGGTTGGTGTGTGTGTGTGTGTGTGTGTGTGTTAATAGGTTGTTTTCCTAAGCTACAGATACTGTATTTGCAAAATAACTAACATAGATGTAAAAGAGTAACCAAAGTAGCTGCTAGTTTCTGAGGTAGCCTGCATGAGAAAATGTACCTTAGTTGTCATTGTGTTCAACTTGCAACTTTTATTTTTTTATTTTATTAGCTTGGTTCCTCCTGAACAATGAAAGCCAGGAAAGTGTTTTCTTATTTATTTATTTAATCTTTGAATGTAATGTTTATTTTTCACAGGTTTTGGAAACGTTGTGGAACTTCGCATCAATACCAAGGGTGTTGGGGGAAAACTTCCAAATTTTGGTTTTGTGGTTTTTGATGACTCTGAACCAGTTCAGAGAATCTTAATTGCAAAAGTAAGTGAGTTACCGGGGCATAATTGTTTTATTACTTTGGTATACTATAATAGGGTGCATTTTTTTAATGCGTGCATTTTTTAAATAGGCACATTTTAACTTTTTATTTATTTATTTATTTTTGGATTTTAGTTTTTAGGGCATCACGGCCCTCTGGTGGTGGGAGTAGGAGGCCCAGCCTTTGCCCCTGTGGAGCTGGAATTGAACCTCCATCCCAGATGGCCACAGTCCTGTGCACAACCACTACACCAC
Source organism: Nesogale talazaci (assembly GCA_004026705.1). Taxonomy (NCBI): domain Eukaryota; kingdom Metazoa; phylum Chordata; class Mammalia; order Afrosoricida; family Tenrecidae; genus Nesogale; species Nesogale talazaci. The sequence continues at coordinate 50,191 of PVJH01012256.1, forward strand.
CGGGGCACAGCCCACTTTTTATTTATTTAATCTTTTCATATGGCACATTTTTTAAAACCATAGGGAATCTTTTTAAAAAGTTAAAGGTAGTTCATTATGAATGGTATTTATGCAAAGAATTATGATTTGTTAGTTTTAAAGTATAAGTAATTTTAAATTAACTTTCTGTTTAGAAAACTTGGAAAATAAGCCTTTATAGATGTTTTATCAGTGCAAAGTGATGTATTTTTCTCTTAATGTCTATTTGCCTATTTATATGTTTTCTCCCTTTTTAAAGCCAATTATGTTTCGAGGGGAGGTGCGCTTAAATGTGGAAGAGAAAAAGACAAGAGCTGCAAGAGAACGAGAAACCAGAGGTGGTGGTGATGATCGCAGAGATATTAGGCGTAACGACAGGGGTCCTGGTGGCCCACGTGGAATCGTGGGTGGCGGAATGATGCGTGACCGTGACGGAAGAGGACCGCCTCCAAGAGGTGGCATGGCGCAGAAACTTGGCTCTGGAAGAGGAACTGGACAGATGGAAGGTCGCTTCACAGGACAGCGTCGCTGAAGCTCCACTGTTGGCAATCTGGGCAGTGGTATATTATTCATCGTGTTTGCATTCTTGTTTCTTTTTTTTTTTTTGGCTTTGGAATGTGACACAGCCTTTTTGATCATTTCTTTGATGTGAAAAGCATCTTTTGTTTATCAGTTAAATTGAGGTGGACATTATTTCCCCAATTCCACAACAGAATTCACATTGTTAATTTATAAATCTAGACTTGGAGAATTGCGGACTGAGAAATAACCATACCTTAAACTGTCTACAACAAAATGAACTTGATATTCCCAACTGAATTCAGGGCCTTTAAGTCAAAAAAAAAAAAAGTCCTCTGCTGCACATTTTGTTTTAAGTGTTACTGTTTCTGCTATTAATGTTTGAAACACTAGTAATGCAATTTGTGCAATTGGGGAATCCTGCCTTTTTTCCCTTGACTCCCCCCAAAAATACAAACCAAGAGAAACTTGTGATGCACTCATCAAAATGCACTAATGGGTACTATGAACTCATTAATACTGACATCTGCAACAGGAGGCAACTGGGGGAAAAGTTCATCTTTTTCAGTAAAGAATAGTTGGTGAAATGATGAGGGCGTTTTATCTGCTTGCTGTGACCAGCGTGTGTACTCATAAACCTTACCAAGACTACAAGTATATTCCAGAAGGAAATCATTTAGTTATGAACTTAATAACAATTCAGAACTTCAAAACCTTGGTCTTGAATATTAGATCAGGTTTAGTAGCTCCATAGCTAAGATTTTTCTACCTGCCCCTCTTTCAGTACAGGGATGGCTGGCTGCTCAACACACTCCTCCTGCCCCCTTTCCTTTCTTTATGCTGTGTACAGTGAAATTGTCTTTACTGTATTTTCGTTCTCTGGTAATGTAATAAGCATGATGGTGCCTTCTATTAATACATCATTCCAGTCTTGCTGGTAATTTTGTACAGTATAGTGTATGAATTGCTGTGCTGCGAAGCCAAACAGCTGCAGAATGTTGAAAAATCATTGAATTGTATAAAAATTGCAGTATCTTTAAAATCCGTAAAATTGACTTAGCATTTTATTTTCTTTGTTCTTTAGTTGATAACTGTGTTCTCTGTGGGAGGGAGTCTTGTGTGTTTGGGCGGGAAAGGGGAAGGAGGAAGTTGGATTAAGGCTCTACTTGACTTTCTCCTAGCAAGAATTTGAACATTGAAGAATTACTTAAGAGCTGCTTTGGAAAGTCAAATCAACTTCGTGTACATTTTCAGTGATATTTTAAAAGCAGTCAGATTCCTTAAATGGAACGTAAACCTGAAGTGAGGATACTGCAATTTTCAGAGAAAAGAATAGCAGCTCTTCAGTGTTTGAATTTTCTACTTGGGGGGCAGGGACCTGTCATTCATTTTGCACAATTCTTGAACTGATGTCAGCACCCGAGTGGCTCTGCATTTAAGTCTGGGATGACATCTTTTATTTTTACATGAATCTTTAAACAATTCTGTGAGCAAAGTTTGTAGCTGCTGGAATGTCTGTCTGTATAGCAAGCTCCAGTAAACTAAAGGGTGGGGAAGGATAACCAATTTTGTGCTTGGAACATTCAGTTGTTTCCAGTTAGGAGTGAGGTAAATAAGTGTGACCACTGAAAGCTGCTTGTTATTGTTAGCATGGAAGACTTCTCCATTCTGTATTAACCACACCAAAAAAAGGCACTCGACATAGGAGCAGATTGGTTATGAATTATGCTGTCTAGTAAACTAGTAAATGATGCACATACTTTGTTTTTAGGTACTGGGCAATATGAATGAGTAAACTGAAATCTGTCGTGGTTTGTCCCCTTGGAAGGAGGGCTTCCATGTTTGAAGAAAGATCTTGCACTCTTGAACATTGTTTTGGAGACACATATTTCTATTTGGGGGTTTAAGGATTTTTCTTTGTTTTTTGTTTGCGTCTTGTTTGAACATTTTATACTTTTTAATGTTTAGGTATAGTACTTGAAGTTTTTACCATAAACTTGCTTTTGAGTTTTAAAGCCTTTATTCAAACTGCTTTTAAAGTAAGTGGTTTATAGTCAGTGTTCTTCCTCATTCTCTTTTTAAGTGTTTGTTTTATTTTTTGTTATTTTAGTTTCACTTTGTATATATGTATATATATATATACATATACAAGTGGGCTTAAAAAGGTTTATAGAAAGATTCATTACCTTTTAATTCCATTTTCCCATAAACTTTCTGAAGCCCCTCATAGATGTGTGTATGTATATATACCCACACCTCAAACCAGGATATTGCCCTGCTACTTGTAAAATTATGTAACTATGTTCTGGCACCAAAAGTAACAACAGATACTAAATGTAAGAAAATTAGAGCAAAGAGCCATTCAGCTTCAGTCTTTACATACTATGAATAAAACATTAAAACATCATCTGGAGAAGTTTACATGGTGATTGTTCACCCGCAGTACTGTGGACTTTTAACATTTGTCCCCTTTTCAGTGAAACAAAGTAAAAATATTCATCTATCATTATTGTTCTTGCTGGTGTTGTTGTTTCTTTCCCTTTCCCCCTTTGGATGGTAATATTCGATCCTTTTGACACTCTAGCAACCAAATTGGCTTTTATCATCATGGCTTTTGTAACTACAGAAGACAAAGGATTACCACCTTCATTGCTGTAATGTGTTAAGCATTATATGCTAGTAGAACCTAGTTTCATTGTTTCAGGTGGAAAGTAAGTTTTGAGTTTCCATTTTGAATGTGTTTGGACTAAACATACAATAAACTACTGATGTCTGCAGCACTTATCTATGTCCCTAATTGAATTGACAGGTTTATAGCCAAAGTGTTTTCACCTAGTTGCATTTCAAACAACTTTAAACAAATAACAAATTATTCTAAAGCCATTTGTTGGTTTGTGATACCTGGTTGTATTAAAAATAATCCTGAGCATTGCTGAGATTTATCTCAGTCCAATTAGAAGGCTGTTACTCAAGTTAAAGAATGATCTGACAGAATAAGTAATAAAGGTAAGAATGATCTAAAAGCAAAAATAAAGAAAACCTTGAGCTTTCCAAATGATTACTGCCTCATCCTACAAGAAACCATGAAAGGAAAGGATTGGAAGACTGTGGTCATCTTAATGCTGTGAACATAACTGAAGTTCACGGATGGGACTTATTTTCTCAAGCTCTAAAGGAATATTAAAAGAAAAAATAAGTAATGTCTTTTTTGTGAATTGTCCTTGGAGGTGTTGTCTAGTCACTGCTGACACAACCCTCTCCACCACTGCCTGGTCTAGACCGTCCTCATTGTGAGCCCAATGCTGCAGCCTCTGTCTAATAGTCATCTTGAAGGTTTTCTATTTCACTGACCCTCTGCCAAGCATGATACCCTTTTCCTGAGACTGGTCTCCTGATGAAAAGTTCAGAGTATGTGATTTATTCAATAAGAGTCTTCTAAGAAGTAATTTGGATGTACATATTCCAAGGGAGTTCATTTCTCTGGAAGTCCATAGTATATTCAAAATTCTTCACCAGAATCATAATTCAGAGGCACTGGTTCTGCGCTCTTCCTTATTCATTGCTTTTCTATGAGATAATTGAAAATATCATGACTTGTGTCAATCACACTTTAATCTTCAGAATGACATTTTTGCGATCTTGGGTTGTTTTTTTTTTTTCTTTTTGGGGGGTGGGGGGCTTCAAGTAAAAGTTCTAGAGCATATGTAATTTTTGAATTTTATATTTTCCCTTACCGAGGAGGTATGGTATAGATAAATTACTTTTCTGATGATACATAATTCTTTATGGTGATTCCTAGTTAGTCTTTTGGGGAGAAGGATATAGCTTTCTGTCCCCCATAAGGATTTGCAGTCTTAGAAACACTAAGGGGCAATTTTATCCTGTCCTATTTCGTTGCTGTGGGTTCAGATTTGACTAGGCAATGGAGGATGTCAATCTTCACAAGTTTTTTAATGTGACAAAACTATTATTTAAAGTGAGACTTTTGGGGCTGAGCCCTGGTGGCTTAGTGGTTGTGCGCGGGATTGCGGCCCACTGGGTTGGAGGTTCAAATCCAGCAGCAAGGCTGGACCTCCTACTCCCGTCACCAGAGGGCAATGATGCCCCAAAAACCAAAAAAATAAAGTGAAACTTTTATAAATGTATCGTCTTGAATTACGATATTTTAGCCTCATTTTATGACTGGAAAAGTACTAGTTTAGGAGGCATAAATGTATCACTACATTGGAAAAAATCCTAATTTGAGGGAAGAAACTGGTTCAGACCATTTATGTCGATAATTTTAGTTACTGGTGGTGATTTGTTTCAATTGTGATATGTAATAAGCTTTATTTGTCATAGCAAGAGAATGAAAATTTAGTGGAATCATCATATTTTAAATGCAGATCACTTGGTCATCTTGTATTTTAAATACAGGTGCATAGAGTAGTTTGGTTTTGTGTTTAAGACCAAATTATTCACCAGGTTCTAAATTATTTGAACTTATTAGATAAATGAACATAGAAAAATCACTCTGATGGGCTTGACTACCTCCTTGAAATGCTTTCACTTTTGTAATATGTTTAGTATTGGAACTCCTGTGTTCTGTACTGTCTCTTTCTTAGGTTTCATTAATCCCACCTTACTTTGTCTTTTCTCGTCAAAGTGTTTTTTGAGTGGGTTGTTATAGATGTGGTGCATTACACTAGTTTTAATGTATTTTCCACTCAATGGATTTCATCTAAAAAGAGAATTTTGGAGGCAGATTATCTTAAGTTTTTCATCATTTAGTTTTACACAGTTAATAATTTTTGAGTGAGATCGGGTATTAGAAGGCTGTGTACACCTAATAGGCCCTCCGTGTAAGTTCATTTTACTGATTCAATTATATTTGTACTGTTCACCTATTCTGCTTATGGTCCCAGCATGTCTGTCTAGAATAGCCACATCCTTGTGGGAGTTCTAAATTAAGATTGCAGCTCCCGAAAACTGTATATTCACTTTCCAAGTGTCAGGTGTGTATACCTGGCAATATAAATGAATGTCTTTTTTTGGGGCCTTATTTCCCTGTTTTGTTTAGCTTAGTATTTCCTCTTACAGGCCATAATTCTTGTTTATGTTACCTCTGATTAACTTCCAGTGTCTCATTGAATTAATTCATTTAATATCATTAAGCCTTTTTTACATGCTAGGCATTATTGTAGGTGCTATTAAAAAGAATAAGTTCACCTGCTCTCAAAAAGGTTAAAAAAAGAGTGAGTTGGCATGTTTTTAAGAAGGTGGTGTAGGTGATGTACAGGCCAGCAGGGGCTCTTGCCAGCCTCATCTGGTCTATATCACAAGCAGTGGAAAGGTCTTGAGTTGGAGTAGGGAATGCGTAGCAGTGGCAAGATAACTGTTTTGAATTGTTAACTAGCTACAAATTAAATTGGAGAACAAGAATTGGGAGTTATCCATATAAAAAGAATATTGCAGTATTTCATTTGAGAACTATGATAGCTTTGATTCTAAAGATAGTGGTGCTAGAAATGTTTAAAGAATGAGCAGCCACTAGGCTGCAGGTGATCCAGAAGAGGCCATTTCTATAAGTCACCACATATGTGATTCTTGTAACTACCTCTGTGTGTGGTTTTTTTCCCTTAGTTTTTAAGTTATTTTTTAAATACTATTAAAGATGAAAGAGAAAGATGAGGTCTGCTCATATAAAGATTACCGATTGCAGCCACTCTGTAGGGTCACTGTGAGAATTGACTCAGTGGCAGTGGGTTTTGTTTGGGTTTTTGTTTGTTTGTTTGTTTGTTTGGGTTTTTTATTGAACAACATTTAGTATTTAGCAAGTGTTTATCGAGGACCTCTGCACCAAGCACCCACTGTTGGGGTACAAGAGTGAAGAGACTATAAGAAACAGTAGAAGTGACCTATGGGGTTTCTGAAGCTACAAATATTTACAGCTGAAAAAAGACTCCTTTCTCCCACACAGCAGTACCACTGGCCTTTTGTGTGATCCAACACTTAACTCACTGTTCCACCAAGGCTCCTTCCAATTCAGAGTAGCAGGAAGCCATTAAAAAGTAGTACAATGTGCTGTCTGGAGAAAAGATAAATGTTAAGAATGGGAACAAGCAACCTGATGGGAGGCTATTGTCGACCACATTTGTTAGAGCTGGTGGGGGGGAATAGCTTTAATTTCCTTTGGGGGATAGAATGAGGTGATCTTATGGAATTGAAAGGAAATGGGGCTGAGCCCCTGGTGGCATAGTGGTTGTGTGCGGGACTGTGGCCCACTGGGATGGAGGTTCAATTCCAGAAGAGGCTCCACAGGAGCAAAGGCTGGGCCTCCTACTCCCACCACCAGAGGGCAGTGATGACCCCCCCCCCCCAAAAAAAAAAAATGAGTGCTGGCCAGTTGGCCTCTGAACAGTATTTAAAAAAAAACAACTGCCCGCTTCATGACCTTATAGAACAAGGTGTAACTGCCCCTGTGGGTTTCTGAAACGATTTACAACACTAGAAAGCCTTTTTCTTCAGTGGAGCAACTGATGGTTTTGAAGTACTGACTTTGTGATTAGCCCAATGTGTAACCACTTCACTACTAGGGCTCTTTTGAAACAGTATAGCAGTTAAAATTATATTAACCTGTTTTTCTAGCCCTGATGTGTCTTCATAAAATATGCATCCACTGTGAATTACACTGCTAGTAGCTTCACATTTCATTGCATATTTAGGCATGGTCAGAGTAGTTTATTTTACAGCTAAGACAACAGGCTGAAAAAAAGGTATTGTCAGCATGAGTACCTGAAATTGAGATAGGAATTCAGGCTGAGCCCCGGTGGCGTAGTGGTTGTGCGCGGGACTGCGGCCCGCTGGGACGGAGGTTCAATTCCAGCAGTGGGGCTGGGCCTCCTCCCACCACCGAGAGAGCAGTGATGCCCAAAACAAAAAAAGATAGGAATCCATGAAAAGTCTTGTCTGAAAGGTTTTTAATTCAATTCCACACCTACAATTTTAGAGAAATGGATTTTTTTATTGAACTTGGAATGCAATGCTGTTTTATCCTGGCTTTTCAGTTTTTGAAACCAGTAAAATCCCCATCCCCGCTCCCTTGTCCCCGCGTGCATGTGTCGTCAGGAAGCGGGGCCCCGGTTGGTGTGTGGTGGCTTAGTAAAGACAGTGCTGTCCACTTAGCAGGGGCTGTTCCGGAGGAAGATGAGGCTTTCTGCTCATTCAAGACACTGTGGACACCATCAGGAAGCTCCAATCCCTGGAGAAGAATATTATGCTTGGCAAAGTGGAGGGACAGTGGCAAAAAGGAGGCCCTCAAGATGTATAGAGAACTGTGGTTGCAACTTTGGGCTCAGGCATTATTCTGACACTAGCGTTGGGACGACGGTAGTGTTTGCTTCTGTTGCAGAGGGTTGTGTTAAGGTTTGGAACCGACTGGACCTAACATAAGTCAGAATTGACTTGATTGCAGTACTTTTAATCAGGAACTATGGGAACTATAGATTGAATGCTGACTGACAGGATCTTATCTGTCTGCTTTGAAGGAAATACAATCAAGGCAACTATTTAAAGTTAGCACCAATCACAAAAACTAGTGAAGAAAAATTGAATGCTACCTGTGTCTTCAGTTAGAAATTGGTCAAACATGAGATTTAGATGCATTGATAATTATCGGCGATTAAAATGCAAAAATTGGAAATGAAAGAGCAGGCGTTTAAAAATATAGATGTAGCAAAATGATCGTAGGACAGAATTTTGTAAGATTAATGACTTATTCAGAGCCAGTACATTTTTTTTTTCAACACAAGACAGGTACACAGATGGACTTCAGCAGAAGGGAATACACAAAAATCAAATTGACTTCATCTGTGGGCAGAGATGATGGAGAAGCTCAATATTAGCAGCTAAAACCTGGGACTTTACTGTGGAACAGATGATTAATTGCACATATTCGCAGGAATACCAAAAAGACCCAGCTTTTTTTCAAAGTTTTTTTAGAAAAAGATTATTTACAAAACAGCTATACCAACTTCAAAGTACTCCCCTTTACCCTAAACACACCAAATCAGTGATTCCATTCTTGGAAACATTTTTCAAACTTAACGTTGGAATGGCTGGTTGCACTTACATAATTATTTCTTTGCCACTTCTACATAATCAAATCACTGTCCTATAAGTTCCTCTGCATTTGTGGAAACGAAGTGAGGTGAGTAAGGTGTGTGGGGTAAGATAGGCATGCTGTTTTTGCCGAAACATGGCATTGAGATGGCTGGTTGAGCAGATGCATTATTGTGGCAAAACTAGTCTCTGCCACAAATCGACCTTTTTTGCATAGTCATGCGATCTTCACAACCTCTAAATAGAAATCTTGATTAACAGTCTGACATAGTGGAACAAACTCAAAAATGCACTACGAGTCAACATTTCATGAGTTGACACTTCTTCCATTCGAGAAGTTGAAAGATGTCCAGAACATAGTTTATCATCAATCATTTCACTTTTGGGAAAGACTCTTACTTATACACTCCCAATTTTTTCCATAGCACTGTCTTTGTAAGCTCTGTTTAATCTCACAACAGTTTCTGTGGCACTTTTTTTCCCTGAGCAGGAAATAATTTCACAGCTACATGAGCTCTTAAATTGGCCATCACAAAAAATGAGGTTTGAGAGAAACTGCTTTTATGAAAAACTTCACTGTGACCAGGGAGGACCTTCCCGGGCAATGCTACTAAGCATTGTGAGTGAGTTGCTGGATGCTCACCTAGTGAGAAAAATGCGTACTAGGAATGCTATTCTCAGCACAATTCTGATTTTTTTGGGTGTGGGGTGGGGTGGCTATCTGCTCTCCCCCACCCCCATCCCCCCGGTATGTAAGTTTAGGTTAAAGCTGAAAAAAACAATAGATTTGACACATCAAACACTAATGATTGAAGACATGGGGAACTGTAGGACAAGAACATAAAGCAAAATCATTACAAAGATAGGATAGGGAAGATCAATGTGGTTATCAGAAGACACTTGGGAATTTGCTCTTAATCAGAGTAGGTAAAGCAAGTGGAAGAAATGAAGTAAAAAATCTGAATAGAGGGCTGAGCCCCGGTGGCGTAAGTGCTTGAGTGCGAGACTGCGGCCTGCGGGCTTGGCGGTTCAAATCCAGCGGCAGCTCTCAGGAGCAGCGCTGGGTAGTGCCCACGATCACCAGAGGCAGTGATTTCCCCCCCCCCCCCCAAGGAAAAAAAAAACAATAGAAAATTTCAAAGGGCAGCTTGCGACGACAAAACATTACAGTGGAATGTGCAGAGCCCTAGAATTAGAAAACTAAAAAGGACACAGTATATCTTGAAGAACTCAAGAAAAATTCAAGCCTCAAAAGGCAGTATTGGAGGATTCCACGGATAAAATATTGAATGGTGCAGGAAGCATCAAAGGAAGCTTAACACAATCACTATACCCAAACTAATCAACATTCTACCATTTCAGGCAGCACGTAAGCAAGAACCGATGGTACTGAAGAAGTTCAAGCTGCCCTGAAGGCAATAGCCAATAAACAACGTTCCGTAATCGATAGAATACCAATGGAAATGTTTCAGCAAGCTGACAAAGCACTGGAAGCACTCGCAAGCCTATGCCAGGAAATTTGGAAGAGAGCTACTTAGCTGGCAGAGATCTATGTTTGTACCCATTCCAAAGAAAGATGGGCCAACAGAACGTTCAAGCTAAAGAACATTATATTACATGCAAGTCAAATTTTGCTGAAGACCATCAACAGTTGCTGCCGTACATTGACAAAGCTGTCCGAGGTTCAGGCTAGATTCAGAACAAGGGACATCTTTGCTAACATCAAATGGAGTTTGTCCCAGAAGAGGCTACCAGAAAAAAAAACGCTTCTGTTTTATTCACTTCACAGAGGCATCCGTGTGCTTATGAGGAACCGGCACATGGTTCAAGAGACTTCTTTAAACAGAGCAAGGGAATACTGCAGGGTTTAAAATCAGGGTTGTATCTTCTAACCATATTAACCTATACACTGAGAAGCTGGCTTATATCAAAAGGAATGTAGAGTTACCTAACTATTGAAAAGAGCAAGCATGGTACTTGGGCACTAAATAGGTAGGTGCTCTTGACTGAGCTACGCAAAGCCAAAGTTGGTATTTTCAGTGGCCTCTTAACGCAAGTGAAAGTTGGACATTGGATAAGGAAGAATCAATACATTTGAATTGTGCTGGTGAAGAATGGTGCAGGTATGGACTGCTAGAAGGACAAGCATTCTCTCTTGAAAGTACAGCCAGTATGCTCCTTGAAAGAATGGCAAAAGTTTATCTTACACACTTGGGACGTATTGTCAGAAGAGACTGGTCCTTGGATGCCTGTGCTTGGCATCCAAAAAAAAAAAAAAAAGCATCCGGGGGGGGGGGGGGAGGGGTAGACTGATAGAGTAGTTGCCACAGTGAGCTCAGGCATAGGAACACTTGTGAGGATAGCAGACCCGATGTGTTTTGTTCTGTTAAGCATAGGGTCGCTAAAGGTCAGAATGAGCTCCGTGGTTCCTAACAACAATTAGGAAGCAGGCACTAAATAATAAGGCATAGTTTGATATTTGGGACAAATGGAATAACATTTGAATAGTGAGAGTCTACAAATTGAGAAAATGTTGAGGTCTTGCTATTTTACAAGCAATACCTTTTAATCGGATAACTATTAAATATGTCTTGTCTCGCTTCAAAAATTTTACATGGTTCCTAAAAGAACAGAGATGCACATCCTTCCAGGCTTGTGGTAATGGTTGTTGAAGTAAACAGATGTCAAATTCAGTGGAAAGTGAATTAAGTAGATGTTTTTGTGAGCAGAAGGAACAAATAGAATTGTTTTCAAGTAGACAATACTAGTAGGTTGGAGGTGCTCTTTTAGTTTGGATTTTCCTCCTGCAATAGGACAATGGAGACCAGGATAGCAAAGTGAGATCTGAATTTGGGAAGAGATGTTCAGTAACAGCAATGGTAGCTCGGATTAGTGAAAAGGGGAGTAGGGGTCAGCTGGTATACATTTGGAAGATTAAAAAAAAGACGCATCTGGATTGCATTTGGAGTGTGATGGACATAGATTCAAGGATGACGTCAAGATTTTTATGCAATTTGGATGGAATGTGGTAGATACTCTTAAGAGGGAAGGAATGAGAAAATGGAGGGAAAGTAAATTGTTTTAGGTATGCCAAGGCTAAACGTGAAAAATGTTGCTTTTGGAGTTTTTAGGGAGCACTCATTGCTGAGTGGTGAGGATAGATAGTTCTTTTTAGCTATTGAACTAGATGAGAATGTACAGAAGAGATACTGGAGACAGTTCTCAGATACCTCCAGCATTTAATATTCTAGAACAGGAAAACTGAGATGAGAAACCTGGCAAGTACTGGTGTCATGTGAAAGATAACTTTCAAGCCTGCAGAAAACAATAGGCAGCTATGCCAAATGTGGGCAGGATAAAACTGTCCCTGTGAATTTCCCAGACTATTTTGACATCGTTTTATTGGATGCTTGTACAACTCTTAGCACAATCCATACATCCACCCATTGTGGCAAGCACATTCGTACATTTGTTGCCCTCATCCTCCTCAAAACATTTGCTTTCTACTTAAGCCCTTGGTATCAGCTCCTTATTTTTCCATTCCCTGCCCACTCCCCCCTCATGAACCCTTGATGATTTATAAATTATTTTTATTTTTTTTATTTTTTTTATTTTTTTTATTTTAGGCATCACTGCCCTCAGGTGGTGGGAGTAGGAGGCCCAGCCTTTGCTCCTGGGAGCCGGAATTGAACCTCCATCCCAGTGGGCCGCAGTCCCGCGCACAACCACTACGCCACCGGGGCTCAGCCCTATAAATTATTTTTCTATGAGACTTTAACTCTTTAGAGGACTAGGAAGTCTCTCCCCCAGAACAGCTGGTGGATTTGAACTGTTGACCTTGGAGTGAGCAGCCCCATTCATAAACATGTCGCCAGCAGGGCTCCTATGTAGTCATTTAGGAGCCCAAATACGGAGGCTCGACTGTCAACACATGGATTCAAGATCATCTTGGAATCAACTGAAAAAGACATGGGGGTCGAGTAGATTTTTGATAAACCAGGAATGCGAATGATGCACATTCTCCGAGTCCATGGGTTTAAAATCAGTCATCTGACCACCCCTAGCTGTAACAGAGGTTGCGAAAAGAAAATCATGCATCCCTTCGGGAAGGAGAAAAAGATCCAGCTTGTGATAGCAGCCGGCAATCTACCACAGATGGCTTTGGCAGATGTGGTCATAGTTGCTGTTGGCAAAATGTTAAGTTGAATGATTTAAGACAAAGCTCACGAGAGGCCTGGAGGTAAGAAAAAGAACTATTGGATATAGACCTCTGCAGTTTTGCTATCAAGATGACTGGGGAAATGTGGAGGTTGAGGGTGCTGAGAAACTGCAGAAGGGTTTTTATAAGTGACATGTTACCTGCACAAACAATATTTTGTTTTCAAGATTTGAGTGCTGGGTCCAAGTTCACACCTTCCTGATACAGATGTGATAAGTTAATAAAAACTGCCAACAAGTCAATTCTGCCTCAGCCACCCTATTGAGCAGGGTAGAACTGCCCTGATAGGTTTGGGCAACAGACTCTCTATAGAAATAGAAAGCCTTGGGCTGAGCCCCGGTGGCGTAGTGGTTGTGCGCGGGACTGCGGCGCACTGGGACGGAGGTTCAATTCCAGCAGTGGGGCTGGCCCTCCTACTCCCACTGCCGGAGAGCAGTGATACCCCCCCCCCAAAAAAAAAAGAAAAAAGAAATAGCCTTGTTTTTTAGATGTTCACCTGCAAAAGAAGTGGGACGTTGTGATTTATTGTTATTAGACACCATCAAGTCTGTTTCAATCCATATGTGCAACAGAGCAAAACATTGTCTGGTCCTATGAAATCCAGTTGTTCTTATGCTTGAGGCTATGGTTGCAGTACAGTGTTAATTTATCTTGAGGGCCTTTCTCTGTCTCTGCCCCTCTGCTTTACCAAGCATGGGTCCTCTGGAAACTGGCCTCCCCTGACAAAGTGTACAGGATGAATTCTCACTATCCTTGCCTCTAGGGAGCACTCTGGCCATCCTTCTTCCAAGATAGATTAGTTTGTCCTTTTAGTAATCCACAGTTCTTTCAGTATTATTCTCCAGCACAACAATTGAAAGCATCAGTTCTTGTATAGTCTTCGTGATTCAATGTCCAACTTTCAATGTCCAACTGCATATGAGGCAAGGGAAAATACTATGGCTCGGGTCAGATGCATCTTAGTCCTCAGCATCATTGCTTTTCGATATTCTCAATAGGTCTTGTGCAGCAGATTTCTCTAACGCAACCTTTTTTTGTGTGTGTGTGTTGGGGGGGGGGGCATCACTGCTCTCCGGTGGTGGGAGTAGGAGGCCCAGCCCCACTGCTGGAATTGAACCTCCGTCCCAGTGGACCGCAGTCCCGCGCACAACCACTACGCCACCGGGGCTCAGCCCTGCAGCTAATAAAAATTTTATGGATCACAACAGTCCATTCTGCAACTGATCATCGTGACCTGTTTTTCACATGGTGCAAAGTGCATGACGGGCAGAATCCGCAAACTCTTTAATCTCTCTAAAGAAGGTAATGTCCGCCAGTATGTTGTGAGAAAGCCCCAGCACAAAGAAGGCGAGAAACCCAGGACCAAAACACCCCCAAGATTCAGCGTCTGGTGACTCCGTACATCCTGCAGCACAGACACCAGCGGCGCATGGCCCTGAAGAAGCAGCGCACTAAGAAGAACGAGGAGGCGATCTCTGAATAGGCCAAGCTTTTGGCCAAGAGAATGGAGGAGGCTAAAGAGAAACGTCAGGAATCGGTTGCCAACAGATGGCTGTCCTTGGTGAGGGCTTCTACCTCTAAGTCTGAATCCAGTCAAAAATTAAATAGAGCCTTGAATAAATAGACTCATCTATCAGAAAAAGAGAGACTTAGAATCACAAACGCAAAGGGGCAGTTCTACTTTGTTCCATGGGATTGCTGTAAGTCAAAAACAATATAACTTGGTAGGCGTCAGCATCAAAGAGCAGTCTGAATGGGAGGAAGGTTTGGATGATGTTGAAGTAATAGAAGAAGAAGAAACTTTTTTTTGTTTTGTTTTTTTGGGCATCACTGCTCTCCGGTGGTGGGAGTAGGAGGCCCAGCCCCACTGCTGGACTTGAACCTCCGTCCCAGTGGGCCGCAGTCCCGCGCACAACCACTACGCCACCGGGGCTCAGCCCGAAGAAGAAACTTTTTAAAAGAAAACACTGGCTGACTTAAATGAGAACAATCCTTAGATTCTTGCAACCCTTAGGAAAGACTTGATGATCAGAAAGAAATACTAGAAGGATACTTGTAAAGCTTGCCCCTGGTAGTTCATAGACAAGTGGATCTTCTTAAAAGCCCTCAAGTTAAATGTCCACAGATAGTAGATTTCTGGCAAGGTGGCAGATTAGGCACACACACAC
>PVJH01012257.1:0-65190 GCA_004026705.1 Nesogale talazaci
GCACAATCTGGTTTCTTTACCACACTTGGTTCTAGCATCTATACCTTTAGTGATATCTTCATAAGAGTATGCAAGCATCAAACAGCACATGACATAAGAACTAAATGTTCTTAGGTGGGGGCTAGAATTAAGTGTAAACTCTAAATAAATCATATTTCCATATGTCTGATTTACTTCAGAGACATTATTGTCATTTTAAGTTAGAGAACATTACCAATCACCCTCCTTATAACTACTTCCAATGTCACCTAGTCACAGTGATTATAGAGGACAGGGTATAATTATCCCTGTGAGTTTCTAAGACTGAAAAATCTTTACAAGAGTAGAAATCCTCATCTTTCTCCTGCCAGGCTGGCTGGTGGTTTGGAACTCCTGACCTGTAGTTAGCAGCCCAATGCATAACCACTACACATTGAGTTTAGCCAGCTGCATATAATTAAAATAAAACTGGTGAGAAAAGAAAATTACCATAGGATAGGTCGGACATGCACCACAAGACAGGAATTGTTAACTTGTACAGATTAAATTTGTAAGAGACTCCATACTATTTACACAAACAATTGGGATGGGTGGTAGGGCAAAACTTTCAATAACATTCATTTACAAATGGCAGTCACACCTGCCAGATTCATACATGTCATAATCAAACAAAGAGGGCATTAAAATTGCAAATATATGATAATTTAGGATCACTATTTATTGGAAACCTTCAACGCAAGAGATTAGCATCCAAGTGCATTTACAATGGCCACCAGTTCTATGCCCTTGGGCTAGCAGTTATCTGCTTCTTCTCCCATGAAAGGATGTCACCCATAATCCCAAGGGGTAGAGGAGGGTTTGATGTTAACCCAGTTCACTTAGTGGGGTTCTATGTGTCCTTCTGGTGTGGCCTGTGAAGGATGGTTTGAGGCTTGACAGAACAGAATTTAAAGTCCCATGAGTCTATAACACATGGATGAATCACTAAAGGCTGAATAGAAACTAAGTTAAGAGTATCAAATTAGGAACTTAGTACCACGTATATTTTCCCTTGGTCTCTGTGCGAGAATTATTAGGTAGATTTTCCTAATGGGAGATGTTCCTGCCCATCTTCCTACTAATCTGAAAATGCCTTCTCTCAAACATACGTGGCACTCTTCCTCAGTGTTGACTTGAATTTCCAATAAAATTTTCTCATCACTCTGGTAAGATTTTCCGTTGGATTGGGGTGACTTTAGAAAAAAATTTATGGCAGCAATGGAACGAACTTGTCCCTCTACCCACATCTTGTAAAATGGATCCCAGCTGAAGTGAGTTCTCCACTGTCAGAGTGGTTTTAAGATGTACATACAGCAGGAGAGATATATCTATGTTTCTTGGATGGTAGGCAGGTTTTTTACCTCATTACTTAGAAGACTGGATAAGAATATTACATGCCCTGGGAGCAGGGGTCTGCTTTCACCTAGGTGTTTATCTTATAGTAGTAGACTCATACAATATTTGTCCTTTTCAATTGACTAACTTCACTCAGCATAAAGGTTTTCAGGACACTCCATATGATGAGATGTTTCAGAGTTTCATCACTGTTTTTATGGAGGCACTGTGTATATGCATCATAGTAGTTTTTTTTTAAAATCCACTCTTCTATGATGGTTTTCTGGACTACTGCCAGTTTCTTGCTATTTTGAACTGTGCTGCAATGAACATGAGGGAACATACCTTTGTTCCTGTTTTCTCTTTTATTTCTTTGGTATTTCTATTGTCAATTTTTTAGGTGTCATCTAGTAGCTTTCAGCAACAGTTGTACATGGTTATAAGATGACTAGCTGTGTATAAAATAAACAATATTAGTGGTATGACATGACAGTAAAATTTTTCTGAAGATCACCCAACAACAGTTGAAGCAGTATATTGACAGGAGCTACCAGAGGTTCAGAACGGCTAGATTCAGAGGAGAACAAGGAATAAGGAATATCATTGCTGATGTCAGATGGATCTTTGCTTAAAACAAAAATATCAAAAAGATGCTTATTTGTGTTTTGTTGACTATACAAAGGCATTTGCCTGTGTAGACCATAACAAATTATGGATAACTTTCAGAAGAATGGGAATGCCAGAACACTTTTTTGTGCACATGTGGAACTTATACATGGATCAAGAGGTCGTTGTTGGAACAGAACAAGAGAATACTGTATGGTTTAAAATCAGGGAGGTGTGAATCATGGTTATATCCTCTTACTATACTTATTCAATCTATAGGTAGAGCAAGTAATCAAAGCAACTGAATTATATAAAGAAGAATGGGGCATTAGGATTGGAGGGGGCTGTCTTAAGGGCTATAAGATGATAATGGCTTAGGGATGACTCATGACTAAGAGGAGAGGAATGTGATAAGGAGGAACTTCAGACTCCCCGGGGTAGGTGAACAGATCTATATAGTTAGGGGTCATTGACAATGACTCTTGAATCCCACCCATAGGCCTCAAGGAAGCAGATCACTATCCTTACTTGAGTCATGCAAAGTCCTCATAAAATTGGGAGTTTCAGTGAGAATGGCTAGCACACTAAATGTTGGTAAATTGCTTAATATTTTAGAGTATAATAATTGTAGAAAAGTTCTGTCTTCATCCCACAATACGTCCCTTTAAATATAAAATATTTATAGGATCAAAGTGATTATCATCTATACATTTAGAGCTCTCAAGGCAAATTCAATAGCCAATTAATAGAGCCAAAGCTTCAGGCTTATAATAAGCATTTTTGGATCTAGGCATGGGTTGTAAAGTCCTTTCATGCCCATTTGCTATTGGTGAAGAATATGAGAGTGATGGGATTCTGCAGCTGGAAGATGATATAGAGCCAATTACAAACATTTGCTTTCACAGTAAAGCTTGCGGCTGTGCAGTGGACAGTCATGCGCCAGCAGGAGACAACCTCACGGCAGCACTGAGCACCAAGGGCAAATGGGAGGCAAAATTATGAGAATGTGATTTAGACTTAGAGGTCTCCCTCTATGTTGAAGCCAAGACTTCAAGGCTTCCAGTGAGAATGGTCTGCTAACATTCCCTTCCCACATTGCCACTCCCCACAGAGTCGGCTCTGAGCATGAAGTCGAGAAGGCCTTCGGAGGCAGCACCATTATCCTTCACATGCCTCAGCTTTTTATAAAAGCAACACTTTATAGCCAGGATAAGGATTATGGTAACAAGCAGCATGGTCAGGCTGGAAGCCAGGCTGTGAGAAATACTTTGAATCCAGGCACGCGGATCTAATCCTACTATGTTGTACACCAATGGCTTGATAATATCAGTATTAGGAGCCTCAAGCTTGTCTTTGAATGTATAGAATATAACCTTTTTTAGCTTAATATCATCTACTGAAATGTATTTCTTAATCTCTTCCAAATATTTTCTAATCAAATCCCAACCATGCAATGACCAATATCTAATGAAGTGTCTCCCTTAGACCCTTATAAATGTTCATTATGCAAATTACAATAAAACATTGTCACATTATATAGGTACAGAGTTACATAGAAATCAATTACATTCCAATCACATTTTAACATAACTCAATGAGTCAAAAATCTTGATCTTTCAGCAAAAGAAGAGTTTGTAGCAATAGTCCAATCATTCTTGTATAAAATGTTCAATTGTGACAGAGTTCCAGAATGTCCTTCAGACAGTATCAGCGATGGAAGAAGCATCGCAGCAGGCAGCAATTGTCTTCCTCTGGATTCTGGGAGATCTTGAAGTTCAGGATTTCTTCAGTGATGGCAGGATCGAATTACAGCATCACCTTCTCTCTTCTCTTCTGGGCCTTGCTGGCTGGAGAGAACTCCACTATCTCCTTTACCTGTGAACACATAAGCAAAGAGAGCCCCTCCCTTTGGGGTGTCAGCAACCTGGAAATAGAATTATGGTTAAGGGATTTCTCCATTTCTTCTGTGTTCTTCCTTCTCCAAACGTGGTTGCATTCTCCTGAGGAAAGTTCATTAGCTTGATTCTGCAAGAATATAAATATATATGCGTTTCTCTAAGTGATTATAAGACCTGGATCCCAAACACGATTTTAATTCTCCTTGGATCTTTCAGGATCAGCTTTCTCTGTAGAAGTGAATGCATATTTACCTGCCCTCGTTTTGTTACAATTTTTTAAAAAGGAGAAAAAAAATTGGTTAAGGTTATTAGATATAATTTGTGACACATAATATTTATATTCTCCCCCTTCTGTAATAATAAAGATTTTAAGACATTATAACCAATATCAGGGAGCTTCCTTGATTCCAAATCAGTGAGGCTTGCCAGGTTATTATTATGTAGATTTTGGCTGTCAGGTCTCAGAGAATTGGGAGAGCTAAACAATTCCTCTTTACCAAACTTTGGATGATTTAAAATTTTGCACAAATTCTTAAGGAATTTATTTAGCTCTAGAAGTAACTTACCAAACAGACATTTCTTCTCTAATTTTACTAATAAAGTTACAGGTTTGATAAAGCTGCATTGCTCTTCGGGCGCTCCATACTGTAGGATTGAGGGAGTAACTTTAAATTCATCCCCTTCCATTTCTAAATCCATGTGGAAGTGCTCTTGTCTCCCCACTACCACACTGTTAATGACCTTTTGATTTAATATAGGGGAGTCAAACATAGGTATTGTTTTCTGAATAGTAAAAATATTTATTGTAGACATACAAGTCAACAAAAATTGACCTAAGCCATATTCCTTTACAAACCATGATATATCAGACTCTATCACTGCCTTAATTTCATCATTATAATCCTGCTTAATAATTCCATTAACCATCTGAAAACTTTTAGAATTAAGATTGGAACTTCTTAATAAACATTCCATAGTTCTTTTAGGTAATAGACCCCAATTACCACTCTTAATAACTTCTGATTTAATTACAGCTTTTGGTTTTTCCTCATTATTCTCATCGACATCAATATCAATCTTAGTTCCTTGATTTCATTCAGTACCTAGGCTAAATCTTCTTGATAAGAAATGTATTACTCTCTCAATAAATTCCTGATCTTTAAAAAAATCAACAGGCTGCTGTTGGGGTCTGAGCTTTTTTTTTTTTTTTGAATATCATGCAGCTTTTATTTCTTGGCCTTATATATATACATATTTATATGTATATATATATTTGTATTTATATATGAGCAAAGATTGTGCCTGTTTAAGATTGTCAGTAACTTATGAATGTCTTAGCCGTCATCAAACCTACTCTTCTAAGGGAATAGGTTCTTTCTTTTTTTTTTAATTTTATTGCGGGCTCTTACAGCTTACAGCTACTACAACATTCAGTACATCATTTGTATCAAGCACATTTGCACACATGTTGCCACATACATTTCCAAACATTTTCCACTTGAGCCTTTGGTACAAGCTCCTCTTTGTATCTCCACAGGGAAAGAGGGACCAAACTTAAACTCAGAGACCGTGCATGTGAATGCAGCACAACAGCATGGAGTGGAGAACCAGTGGAGGGACCTGAGAACACAACCCCAACCCCAACTATAGGGGCAGCCACCTCTCTATCAGAGGAAGTTGCCTTGGAGGCCAGCACTGAAGCTGAAGCTTGGGGAGTGGGGTTCCCAGCTTTTACTTGCTCAGTTAAACTCACTGCAGCAAGGGCAGAGGCTGGCTCTTTGCAAGCTTTGTTAGACCTGATCTCTTGCTGTGAGGCTGCATTATACCTGCTGCCTTTTCTCTCTGAGATTTTCTTTGTTCTCCAAGGCACACACCTTGCCTTCAGAGCTCTGCTGGGTGGGCTTGGACCAAGCTTTTCTCTCTGTTTTTCTGGCAGGAAGCCTTGACTAGTGGCAATTCTTCACAGCTCTGTTTTGAGAAACATAGACTTGCCCAATTAGTTCTCTTCCTAAAGCTGGATAGAGATCTATTTTCTTTCAAACTTAAACTTGGTGACTCAGGTCTGTGCTCTGGCTCAGGCTGCAAACTCCTATTTGCAGGCGATTTTGAATGGCTTGCCTATCCTGCACTCCCTCTGAAGATGACCAGTCTTTCCACAACTGAAGCTCTTTTCTTTAGCTTTGGGGTACTCTGCTAGGGCATTTGTCATGAGGTTGGCCTCGTAATTATTTGCTTCTGCTTTCCTGCACATTCTCATGTAATCTAACAGGGTGCCCTGTTCCCTAAAAGAACACAGAGCATCTTTACAAACTTTATTAGAAAATTCATAAAAGAGCTTATGCACTATTTCTTTCACTGCATGAACATTTTTTACACACTTGGAAACAGAGTCTTCTAAACGGATTAAAAATTCATCAAATGGTTGATCATTCTGCCTTATAGACATGTAAATTGGCTTTCTCTCTTCTGATGGAGTTATTAATTCCCAAGCTTTTAAACAAACCTCTCTTACCTGACCTATCGTCTGTTCTGAAAACTGAAGCTGAGACTCAACTGTGACATAATTCTCATCTCCTAGCAATTGATGAATTCCTGTATCTATCTATTCCATTCTCAACATTCCTATGAGCTTGTGAATGGGCTGACTCCTTCCACAGTAGTAGATATTGCAAATACTCTGTAGGACAGAGACACATTTCTGCCATGGCTCTCCAGTCAGCAGGGATCCAACCCTCAGACTCCGCCAAAGACTTTATCATCCTAATCACATAATGGGCGTCAGGGTCATAGTCACTGACTGCTTGCTGGAGATCTTTTAGCAACTCAGTGGAAAAATCACTGTGAATTTCTTCTGGGTGTCTCCCGAAAGGATGCCTGTTAATAACTCTGATGGGACAAGACATTCTAAATTCTAAATCTCCTTCTCGTGCTATGCTTTGCTCCACTCGAGAGAGTAAAGGTGCTTTCCTATTTTTTTCCCTACATTTTTATTTTCTGATCTGGCTCTCTTCCTGTATACTTTGAAACTCCACCATTCCTAAACTAAGTCCCTTAGTTTGCATTCTTTTAGATGCAATTTCACTTCTACCTCCAACACTGGCTTGCTTAGTTGTTTTACAATCTCTGGTACTTTCACTAAACTAGCAGGGAAGATAGAGCAGGGGCGGTATCTCCCCTGATTCAGGCTTAGGTTTCTCAACTTTGTTTAAATTAATTTTATTTTCCAGATATTCATCCTGATTTAAGCTAATATTCTTTGCTTTCTCTACCTTTGAAAGCAAGGCAACTCCTTGGGACTGTTTAACGACCTTGTTTTGGACCTTGGAATTTTCAACTTCTAATGCTTTATCATCTTTAAGTCTTAGGGCCCTGCAGTGCCCTGAGGACAAGAGGCTTCGGCCAGGAGGGCTCGCTTAGAATCAGAGGCTTTAGTTAGCAAATCAATCCCAGTTTCTTCTGTTCTTCCTAAAGTTTCACTAACTACTTTATACTCACTCACAGAGGCTTTTGCTTGCTTCTCTTGATTTGAATAGTTCACTGCCTGCTCACTAGACTAAGAATTCTCTTTCTCTTCCTCCTGCAGCTGTTCTAGCACTGCTTTGATCCGCACCCACAGATACCATGCCTGCATGTTTATCCTATGTCCTTCCCTGTGTGCTTTTCTTAAGCAAAATGCTATCTCATCCCAGATCTCCATATCAAAGGTTCCTGACTCCGGAAAGGCAGGATAAAACCTCTTCACAACTTGAAAAAACTCTTGTAACTTATTCATTACTATTATATTTTGTTTTTTCAAGAGGTGGCAAAGAGAAGAGTTATATTCTGCCTGCTTACTCTTTGTTTGAGCCATATCTCACTCGGACTAAAACTCACTTCAAGAAAAATTTTCCCAATTCAACCTCACAGTCCAATGAGGCCACACAGCTGTTGCACAGGATTTGACTCAAAAGAGAACTTCCATTGAACACCCTGAGTTGAGTGCCATTTATCAGGGGGTGATCAATCCTCTGATGCACTCTCAGCAAGGGTTCAACAGGCAGTTGTGCAGCGATAATTACTATTTATTATAATAACGATAAAGAGATCGTGACAGAGAGAGAAAGAAAGTAACAATAAGAGTCAGACATATATAACTTCAGGGTAACATGCCCACCTCTGCCCCGTATGGTGGTCGTGTGGAGATAGAGAGGGAGAGGGGATGAACCTTATTTTTCCCCATTTAAGTAGCCTAACAGGGGACACATAATTTCTCTAGTCACTGGTCAGGACATGTTTCAAGAGGGGGGTTGTCTTAAAGACTGTAAGATGATAATGACTTAGGGATGACTCATGACTAAGAGGAGAGGAATGTGATAAGGAGGGACTTCAGACTCCCCGGGGTAGGTGAACAGGTGTATATAGTTAGGGGTCTTTGACAGTGACTCTTGAATCCCACCCATAGGTCTCAAAGAAGCAGATCACTATCCTGAGTCATGCAAAGCTCTCATAAAATTGGGAGTTCAGGGAGAATGGTTAGCACACTAAATGTTGGTAAATTGCTTAATATTTTAGAGTATAATAATTGTGGAAAAGTTCTGTCTTCATCCCACAAAACAGGGACATATGCAAACCAGAAATACATGAGATGGTGGTCAAGAAAGTAGATGGTGCCTATCAGAAAGGATAGTCTAGAATCTTACAGGCTTATCTTAAAACAAGCAGTCATATAAGTGAGACCTTGGGTAAGTCTGCATGAACTAAACACAACAGCCTAGATGATCCAAGAATTGTAAATAATGAAGCCCAAATCCAGATGCGGGAATGATATTAGAAGCTAAATTTTGAACATCTGGTTTGCAGAGGGCTGTTGATAGCAGTGAAGCCCAAATCCCATTTGCAGGATCCTCCATGCAAATTAAACTTCTGAAGAATACCCGCTGGCTACGGACCTGGGGTGGGAAAGGCCTTGTTGTTAGACAGAGGCCATTGTATGGTAGGTAGGGTATTTCAGGTGAGTTTGGGCCAAAATATGACACCTGGTCATTGATTCCTTCTTGTGCCGATGTACATTTGTTCCAGTTTTTTAAATGTTCTGCTTTGTTTTTGATTGATTCTTTGCTGTTTCGTCCTGTTATTGTTCTGGGACTGTTTGCGTTTTGTATATTCTTCTGCATATGAAACCCAGATTAGGCAAACCTATAGAGACAATTGGATTAATGGATTTAAAAGGACATGTCAGGGGAGGATGTTTATTTGAATACAAGCCATTAAGACCCCAGACATTATACGAATAGATAGCCAGACACCATTATATGGTGATTTTAAAGCTTAGCACTAAGTTTGGCTGACAATGAAGAAAGCATTTCTGAGTAAAGATAAAATGCTAGAACTATGTATTTATTATTAAAAGAGATGAAATGAAAGAGAACATATAAGTGTGCAATGGTTATTGAAATTTGAAACCTTCAGTATTCTGATGGGTCTGTTCATCTACAAATGTCAACATTAAGCAATAAAAGGCTTATTAATTTGTTAAAATGAATGCCCTCTGGCTATCACAAATTGTTTCTAATAATGCCAGAAATAAGAAGAGTTATGCTTTCATTCCTCACACTAAACTGTCTTTAATTTTCCTGTAGGAAAACACTAGAATTGATCTCATTAACTTCAAATGGACTTTCTTCAAAGCCAAGGGAAATGTTCTTTTATAATTAAAAAAGCAGCTTGTAATCCTTTTTTAATAGTATAGTTTTATTGACATGGTAATTTGATTATCTTTCTTGCTTCTTGACTGGAAATGCATTTTGATATATTTATTAAGTTTAATTCTTGTTTTCTTGATTTCCCAGAATAGATTTCAGCAATATTTTAAAAATCTTTTAAAAAAATTCTCATACCCCCCCAAAAAATTCTCATACCTGATTTGAAAGATGAAGGAGCATATTATACTTTAGTAAAACCCTTGTCATCTAAGTTTTACCTTATTTTCCATTTCATTAGATTTGAGAAACAACCAAAGAAGTGAAAGTGTATACTAAACAACACTCAAATGAATCCCAGTATAATTCATCAAATCAACGGTCAGTACAATAAGGATGGTTGTGATATTTTTTCAGACAGACATTCTGTATAAGTTAGAAGTGGAAATATTAAGGCAAATATATTTTCTATACGAATCTATTTTCTATACAAAGTCAGCATTCTGCATATAAAACATTTGACTCCCCATCAGTTATTTCAAAAAATGTGAAAAAGGTTTAATTCATGATAAATCTTTCTTTGTAGGATCCCAAATGATATATTGTTGCTGCAACAAATTTGCTCCCACGCAGAGCCACGCTTTGCATAGCGACACTTTGCATAAGAGAACAAAACGCTCTAGGGTCCTGGGCCATTCTCACAAATGTTCCTATACCTGAGTCATTGATGCAGCCACTACATCAATCCTGCTGGTGGAGGGCTTTCCCCTTTTTATTGCCACCCTTTCACTTTATCAAGCATGACGTCCTTCTCCAGGGACTGGTGTCTCATGACAATATGTCCAAAGTATGTAATACGAAGTAAGTCTGACTATCCACACAGTTTATTATGCTTTTCTATAGTCAATGAAACTCAAGTAAACCTCTTTCTTGTATTCTCTTTTTTGAGCCAAGATCCATCTGACATCAGCAAGGACATCCTTTGTTCCACATCATCTTGTGAATTTGGCCTGAATGTCTGGGAAGTCCCTATCAATATATTGCAATAATCGTGAGATGATGCATAGTAAAATTTTACTTCTGTGTGATATCAGTGGTATTATTTTGTAATTTGAACATTCTATTGGGTTACCTTTCTTTGGAATGGGCAAAAATATGGATTCTTTCCAGTAAATTTGCCAGGTAGACGTCTTCTACTTTTGTTGACATGGATAAGTGAGTGCTTCCACTACTTTCTGAAGCATTTCAATGGGTAATCAGTCATTCCTGGAGTCATAATTTGGATAATGCCTTACTGCAATCTGAATTTATTCCTTCAGCACCAATGTTTCTTGCTCATGTGCTACCTCATAAAATGGTGAACTTTATTTTTAGTACAGTAACTCTGTGAGCTTCCATTTTCTCTTGATGTTTCCGACATCATTCAATATTTTACTTATACAATCCTTCAAAATTACAATTCAAGGCTTATGCTTTTTCTCTTGAGTTCTGTCCACTCCAGATATGCTGAGCAAGTTCATCCCTTTCAGTTTTCTACTTCTTGGTTCTTGCGCATTTTGTTAGACTCTTTGATTTTATTTTGTCAAGCTGTCCTTTGAAATTTTCTATTGAGCTTCTTGCTTTCTTCCATTTTCTTTTACTGCTCTATGGTTAAGAGCAAGTTTCAGAGTCGCTTCTGACATTCACTTTAATCTTTTCTTTCCTGTATTTTTCATAACTTTTTGATTTTTTTCTTTTTTCCCAACACTTTTACTGGCACACAATTTATATTTCATATAATTCAATAGTTCAATCATATCAAGGACAATTGTACAATCATGACTACATCAATTTTAGAGTTTTAAAGCATAGCAGATTTAGCCAATGTGTTAGTCTGGGGTGATTAGAGAAATGAATCCAGAGAAATTGAGTTTGAGTGTAAGAGAGAACTCTATATGAAAGAGTAATTGTACATTAAAAAGTCCCAGCTCAGTTCAGATCAAGTCCATTGTAAGTCCAATATTAACCCATCTGTCTGATATTAGCTGTGCTGGTCATGTATTCATTATGCCAATTTCATGATTGGGATGTAGGAGTGGAATCTCGCCTGTTAATCTGGAGATAGTCATTGAGCAACCAATGAGGCCTCTGTGTGGGCATGGCTTTCTGGGAAGTCTCGCGATATTTCCCTCATGAAGATGAGAATCTATCTCCCCAGTTGTTGGGAGTTAGTCTCAGAGATGATGAATCATAGACAAGACAAAATGGCAGAGTCTGAGGAGCCAGAGAAGCCACAAAACTTGGCTTGATGGACCTCTGAAGCTGGAGAGGCCATGTGGAGACTCCTGCCAGCAATGAGTTGCTTCTGCCACCACTTGATGCTGTTGATGAACCCTGAACCCTGGAAGTGAGAAGCCATGGGGGGACCCCTGCCAGTACCAGGATTCTGCACCCACTGACCTGTGACTTCGTGAGTTGGAAGGAGAGTTTATAGACTGGTATCAGGGATATGGGCTGATATTGGACTTATGACTTTAAACTGGACTGGGTTGGGCTGCTTCCTCAATGTTCCATCCCTTTTGTATATAAACCTTACCCCTATTATATCCATATGCGTGTCTATGAATTTGTTTCTCTAATCTACCTGGACTAACACATTAGCCCATGAATCCCTCTTTGACTCCTGCAGCACATGTGGGAAGCAGGAAGATCACAGGCTGGTGGGTGGAAAGTGCCATGAATCTAATGCTGGTGGATGCATTTCCAGGTCTCTGGCAGCCAGCAGCATGGTTCTATGTGACTCCTCAACAGGCAAGTCAAGCAGGGAGGAAGAAATGAAAATTTCAGAATTGTCACAATTAGGCTACACCCACAAGGAGACATCTTCAGACTGTGACATGGCTTATTGGTAGTTACATAAGTTCAAGTCAACTTGATAAATAGAAGGAAGGGGTGGAATCTAGATTTCTTGATTTGTTCATGAAGCATGGTCTTGTGGTTGTACTCCAGCTCATTAGGTTTTCTGCCATTAGTGTTCAATGCGTCAAATCTGTTCTTGAGATGTCCTCTAAACTTGAGATCATCCTTAGGTCATATTTTGGCTTTTGAGGATTTATTTTACATTTCTTCATTTTTATCCTGATTTTATATAGTAATTATATTAAAAACTTCAGTTGTAAATCCATTATTGGAATGCAAACATTGGAAACAAAAGAAAGGAACAGTAGTTGGAAAATTA
This sequence comes from Nesogale talazaci, assembly GCA_004026705.1. Lineage (NCBI taxonomy): Eukaryota > Metazoa > Chordata > Mammalia > Afrosoricida > Tenrecidae > Nesogale > Nesogale talazaci. The sequence goes on from PVJH01012257.1 coordinate 12,753, forward strand.
TTGGGTTGGTGATAGGAACCTGGAGATCACATGATATACTTTTGAAAAACAATGACTTTTTCTTAGCAAATACATTTTAACAATACAAAAATAACTTTTAACAACACATGAACTTCCTCAGATGGAATACACAGAAATCAAACTGACTCCATCTGTGAGAAGACACGTAAAGGGTTTCAGCAGCTGAAACCAGACCAGGTGTCAATTGTGGAATAAATAAAAATGAAGTAGAAATATTTAAAATTTTCTCTAACATCTTGAATATTGGTACATCCTAGTAATCTAACAAAAAAAGTCAGCAAAGAACAACTGCTAATACATTTTCCTACCCCATATGCAATTTTGGTGTTAAAAGAAATCTTAATTTCTAACTCTTTCAGAAATATTAAAGTTCTATGTTAGGGCCATTAAATAAGGAAGACCATAGAATAATTCATGCACTTGAATTGTGATGGTGTAGAAGAGTATTTAAGTACCATGAACTCTTAAATGGACAAAGCAATCTATTCTGGAAGATTCTACTTTGAATAATTAGGGCCAGAATTCTCCTTAGACAGAAGGATAATAAATGTTCATTGCATGTACTTTGTATATATTATCAGGAGTGTTAAGTCCCTGGAGAAGGATATCCTGCTTGATAAAGTGGAGAGTCATCAAAAAAGAGGAAGACCCTAAAGGAGGTGGATGGTCACATGGCATCCCCAATGAGTTTGTGCATAAAAACAATTGTAAGAATGGCACAGGACTATGTAGTGTTTCGTTCTGTTGGTCAGACCAACTTAATGACACCTAAGAATAATAACAGCAATGCATGGCCCAAACACTCAGAAGAAGACAACAGAGGTGACAGGTACCTCATAAAATTAAACACTTATGTGCTTCAAGACTTCACCAAAAAAGTGAATAAAGGAACCTCAGATTGGTTGGGGGGGGGGGGGCGCGGGTTGTTAATGTACTCAACAAGAGACTGATCTTCAAATTTACAGAAAACTTCAACACCTCTTCAAGAAAAAGATGGATAGTCCAATTTAAAAATCAAGGGCAGAGGACATGAACGAAAAGTTCACCAAAAATATATCCAAATGGCAAACAATCAAATGAATAAATGCTGTCAATCATTAGCTATTTGAAAGGTGCAAACTAAAGCAATGATGAAACATCTCTTCAGACAGCATTGATAGAAAAGTTAAGACAAAGCAAAACAAAACCAGAAAAACAAAACTCTGGAGGAGAGATTGGACTCTTCATACACTGCTTATGGGACTATACTACCACTTGGCAAAGTGGAATGGTGCTTTCTCAAAAAATTGGGAATAGAAATGGCAATTGGCCAAGCAATCCCTGTACTTAGGATGTGCGCTAAAGAAATAAGACCCGTAGGAGAAACACATAGGAGAAGCACATATATGCAGACCAATATTCACTGAAGTACATAGCAAGAAGATAGAAACCACCTAAATGCCTACTGGTGACAAATTGATAAATATACTTTGGCATATACACACAATGGAATATTACACAACCTTAATAAATAATAATAAGTCTGTGAGACACCTCATAATATGATTAGGCCTGGAGGCTATCATGTTGAATGAAATTAATCTATCAAAAAAGGACAAATATTGCAACTATAGAAAAAAAAACTAAAAAAAACTCAAGGAAATATTATCATACAGAAAAAAATCAGGTGAGGGTGGTTACCAGAGGTGGGTAGGGAGAGAGCATAGGCTAGAGGACAGACAGGTATTTAAAAGGAGAGAGATGGTCAAACATCATGGATTCAGGACAAGATATTTGGTGGTTTGATGAGTTGTTGAATATAAAGCTTTTAATCTGTTCTGTAATCTCCCATATACCTCACAATAAAAAAGTTTTTCAAACACTGACTTATTGAACACTAATGTTTAAAGATCAGAGGAGTTGTGAGATATCATCAAGGGCATCATATGTGAAGAAAGCAAAAAGTTATTAAAATACATAAAGGAAGAAAAAGACCAAAATGGATGTCAGAAGAGACTCTGAATCTTGATCTTGAATGTAGAGAAGGTTAAAGTGAAGGGAAGACATAAATGATGAAGTAAAATTACTGAACAGAAAATTTTAAAAGGCAGTTTGAGAAGATAAAATAAAATATAGTAAAAATTTAAAAGACCTGGAATTAGAAAATCGCAAGAGAAGAAGATAGCTCAGGATACCTCAAACTGAAAAACAAATTCAAGCCTCAGTTTGCAATATTGAAGGGCTCTATATGTAAAATGGACTGACACAGTGGTTACAACAATAGTTTCAGGCATGGCACATTTCTACGATTTTTCTTAGTCTTATGATTTAAAAGTAGCATTTTTATGATTAATTATCCAGTGCATTTTAAGCCATGTGTACATATAAAAAACAATTCTGTGTTTTGCATGGTATTCAACTAAGAAATCTATTATATTTAAAAAGATAAAATGACTTTTAATACTGTATATCATAAAATTTTAATTGAGACTGTAGACTTTAGAAAATATATTTTATCATGTTAATCATGACTGTGAGCATTATTATTTGCTCTTTATTCATTTATGATCGAATTTAATATCTAATGTATTCCCTATCTTTTAATTTAATTAAAAGATCATCAATCTTGTTCTTTTTTTAATGTAATCTACTTATAACTGTTAGTATGCAAGTATCTAAGAAAGCAATGCCAATATAAAATAAAACTGTATTTTAAAATAGATCTTGTATATTAGTATATGTGCATTTATAGTAATGAAGATGACATTCTTCCATAACTGCTTTAATTTAAGTAACATTTTAAAATGTCTTTAAAAATTCTAGGTCTCTAATTATAACCTAACTTTCAGTGCAAAGTACTGTTTCAGCTTACTTCGTACATTCCAAGTTCCAATTATTAGATTTTTGTAGCTGTTCCTTCTTACCTTAAGTTGTGTTCCATCAGCGAATGAAGATCCGCAAGGCTCCACTCCGAAAGGCTTGATTCCATTCCAGTCACCAACGCAGACTCTGCTTTCACAAAGCAGCTTCTGCTCAGTCCCATTTTCAGTGCTTTCCAATCTGAGTGGCCCATTCTCAGGCACCATTTCTGAAAATGTTCTATTCCTTAGACCTGCCTTATATGACAATGTTTTAAAGACATGCATAAGGTTTCTAGGAACTGCTTCATTTAGAGTGGGTAACCGAGGCCTTCTTCATGGACTAATCTTAGTCTGGAAGCTCCACTGAAACCTGTTCACTTTGGGTGACCCTGCTGGCATTTGAAACACTGGTAACACAAAACAATACATGTCATGGCAGTAAACAAACTGATAGACAAAATTTTGCACAGGATATCAAATACATTTTATGCCACTTAAAAATTAAGATTGGATTTTTCTATTTAAATATTTATATAATGTTTTTCATAATGAGAGAAACTTTCAAACACTACATAATAAAGGCCGTTTGAGGAATATTTTTTGTCTCCCATCTTTCTCTTGTTTCACGATGTCTCGTGTCTTTTGCAAGCTCTAGATAGACATAATAGTTAAAAACTTTACATGTAGAAATATTTTATAAGCCCCAGACTAATAATTCCACTGTCCTTCACAAAAAAGAAAATAATGGTACATTTTCAAAGCATAAAATAAATACATTCACAAATGAACCAAATATTTTCCAAATTGGAGCATACCTAACTTCGGTATTTAGTAATGAAATTATGCTCAAAAATTAATTTCATCTATTTAAGGCAGGTACAAATTTATCTTTCAATAGAATCTACATTACAAAAAAGCAGGCATGTAAGCTACTTTGTTCACTGAAATGTTTTCTGAATACAACACGGTAACTAGGACATGATAGATGTTCAATAAATTTTGTTAAATGAAAACACTTTTGGCAATCCAGAAATATTTGTATAAGATTTGATAAATTAGCTTTAAAATAGTTATTTTAAATTAATTTACTTTAATAAATATTATTAGTTATATCAAATATTTCTCTCCCATATTTAAAATTATGCTCCCATTTAGAACTCTAATCATTTGTGGCAACTTCCTCAGAATGGAAAAAGTCTTTTCAAAATTATTTTGTATATAGTCACAAAGTACTATTATCAACTCAGGGTTGGAAGCTGATATGACCACTGTATCTGTACTAATGCAAGAAAAACATCTACAAAACATTAATGACCCAATGAATATATATTAGTGCTATGCAGTAATGTTTATATCAGTAGAATGGGTAAACAAAAATAATTACATGAGTTCTAAGAAATGCACGCTCTCATCCTCTGTTAGGGTGTGTATAAATGTTACTAAATTTTAAGAAGCAGTTTGGAAACATTTTTATCTCTAGAGCCTAAAATTGTTCATCTTCTTTGCTCCCATAGTTAAACATCAGTGATTTCCCCTAAGAATACAGTCTTAAATACTTAGAGACATACAAATGATATTTGTAGTCTTTTCTTAGATGAAGTGCTATGTGCCATTAGTAAAGTAATTCAGACTTGGAGGGCCAGGTTGCACTCTATTCTCTCTTCCTCCCCTTCGTTTGTTCCTGTGTGCTCTAAACAGACATGTCCCTCTCCATGAGCTGCACCTTCAGTGCTGTCCCTGCTCAGAACAGCCAAGACACCTAGTGGATCATATGGCTGGCCCCACTATGAGACAAGATGTTCCTTGCTGACTCATGGCCTAAGGGAGACAACACTGGAAACACAATGTAGGGATTGGCCTGGTCTGACCCAACCACACTGAGACAAAACACTAAGGGTGTACAGCAGAGCAGTGGGGGAGCAGAACGAGGGGGGTCCCAAGGGAGTGCCAAGGCTAGACTTTGGGACCAAGTCATGGCACCTCAGGGGACTCAACTGAGGGAACATTTCTAGAGATCAGCAAACAGACCTTGAATTATATACATGTTTTTCTTTATTGCTATGTTTTATTTATGGTATTTATTTATTAATATATTTTGGCCATTAGTTTTTCTGTTGTCGTTTTGTTTTCTTTTGTCACTTCATCTTGCTATGTCTTGTTTTTTGTGTGTACAAATTATTTTCTCTGCAGGTCTCTCTAGAAAGGATAGGCTAGATGAGAAAACAATGGGATGGATGGTTCCAGACGTACATGGAAAAGGGGTGGTAGGGGAACGGGGATGGTGCTGACTAACCCAGGCACAAGGAAACAACAAGTAATCCAGAAACAATGGGGAGGAAGGTGCAGGAGGCCTGATAGTCCTTGATAAAAGGCAACATAACTGCGAGGAATTACTGAGACGTCAATGAAGACTCAGCGTGATGGTGGGAGAAGAGGAAAGTAAAAGGAAATGGATAAAAGAAATAGGAGGTATGATGCCCCCCCCCAAAAAAAAAAAAACCACGAGCCAAAGAAATAGGAGGCAAAGGACATTCATAGAGGTCTAAATGCAGGCAAGCACATATGTAAATATATTTATATATGATAATGGGGAAATAGATATATGTGCATATAAGTTTAGTATTAAGGTAGCAGATGGACATTGGACCTCATTAAAGTATTTCCTTAATGCAAGAACACTTTGTTCTATTAAATTGGGGTTCAAGATGCTCACCTTCCCAATGACTGAAGACAAATGTGTCCATAAGCAAATGTGGTGGAGAAAACTGATGGTGCTTGGCCATCAAAAGATAAAGAGTCTGGGGTCTTAAAGGCTTGACGCCCACATGGAAGAAACACACCAGCCTAGGTGAACATGAGGTGTCAAAGGATCAGATATTTGGCATCAAAGAACAAAAAATTATATCATTGTAAATCAGGGGGAGTGCAGATCGGGGATTGAAAGTGCATTTGTAGGTAACAGAACATCCCCTTACAAAAGGGTAGCGGGGAGGAGACGAGCCAGTCAGGGTACATTGTAGCAATAATGAAACATGCAACTTTCCTCTAGTTCTTAAATGCTTCCCAACCCCACCCGCCCACTATCACGATTCCAATTCTCCCTTACAAATTCGGCTAGACCAGAGGATGGACACGGGTACAGATAGGAACTGCAAACACAGGGAATGCAGAACAGATGATCCCTTCAAGACTATTGGAGAGAGTGGCAATACCGGAGAGTAGAGGAAAGGTGGAAATACTGGAGGGTGGAGGAAGGGTAGAAAGGGGGAACTGATTACAAGGACCAAATATAGCTTCCTCCTTGGGGGATGGACAACGGGGAAGTGGGTGAAGGGAGACATCAGATAGTGTAAGACATGACAAAATAATAATCTATAAATTATCAAGGGTTCATGAGGGAGCAGGGAGGGAGGAGGAAAATGAGGACCTGATACCAAAGGTTTAGGTAGAAACAAATGTTTTCAGAATGATGAGGGGAACAAATGTGCTTGACATACAATGGATGTATATATGGATTGTGATAAGAATTGTATGAGCCCCCAATAAAATGATTTAAAAAATAAAGCAATTCAGGATGATTTTTAGAATGCAATGCTGTACAGTGATTATAAGTAGGTTTATGAAGTGTTTGAATAATTTATGAGAACATTCCATATTATGTAGAAGAGGGAACCATATAAAACTGAATGAAAAAGGAGGCTTCAAATAGTTCATGGGAAAAATGGAGTTTAAAGGTAGAAAATATTTTGAAACCCTTATATATTATAATCACAATATTAAAATAAATGTTTTACATTTAAATGATCATTTTACCCTTTAGATCTAGATTACAGAGAACTCCATGCATTTTTTTCCTAGTAGTTTTCTTGTTGAGGTGGACTTATATAGTTACATGACCTAGCCTTTCTCAAACCAAAAGTGATTGCCATCAAGTCAGTCGCAGTTCATAATGACCATATAGGACAGAGTAGAAGTGCCCTTTTGAGTTTTCAAGACTGTAAATTGTTTGGGGAGTGAAAATCCCATCTTTCTCCAGGGAGAGTCTGTGGCTGGTGGTTACCAACTCCTGGTCTGGTGGTTAGCATTGCAAGGTGCAACCACTATACCACCAGAACTTGTGTTTTTAAACATCAGTGATACTTTGTGACATGTTACTGTAAATAATATTATGGATTTGGTATCATGCTTTAATCAGAGTATTTTTCTGCATACATACAGAAAATATCACTGTGTTGAAGTAATTGTTACATGTACTCCAAGTCCTATTTCCCATTCCCAGAGGTTACTTTCTTCACTGACCTCTTAATCGTTTAAACCCTTACCATTGAGTTTATTGGTTTACTACACTGAGAATGACAAATTCAAGAGGAATGGTGTCATATTCATCATCAAAAAGAACTTTTAAAGATTTTTCTTGCAGGACAATGCAGTCTGTGATAGGACTATAAGACTACAATGAAGTCTAGTTAATACATTTTTTTTCAAATTTATGCACAAACCAGTAAAATCAATGATGAAGAAATTGAAGGATTCTACCAACACCAAATGGTCAGTCTGAAATAGAAAAAGCACACAATCAAAATGAATTAATAATTATTAAAAATTGGAATGTGGAAGGCGAAGACAAAGAGGAAGGATCAGGAGTTGGAAAATGTAGCCTTTGTGCCAGAAATTAAGTTGGAGATGACATGACAAAATTTTGTAAGACCAAAGATTATTTCATTACCAGTACTGTTTATGACAACATGTAAATGACAACCCAGCATGAACATTGCCATATGGGATGCACAGGAGTCACATTGACTAGATCTGTGGGAAAAGATGATGGAAAGGTTCAATATAATCAAGCAAAATGGGATCAGAGACTGAGGAACAGGTCATAAATTACTCATGTGTAAGTTCAGATTGAGTTGAAGAAAATGAAAACAATTCCACTAGAGCCATAATATGACATTGAATATTTCCCACATGAATTTGGAGACCATCTCAAAAACAGATTTGATGCGTTGAACATTAATGACACCTAAAACATAATACAAGAAGAAGGTAAAAGGATATTGAAAAGAAAAAAAATAATAGAAAAGAACAAAGTAGATGTCAAGAGAGACTCTGAAACTTGCACTTTATTATAAAGTAGCTGAAGCAAATAGAAGAAATAATGAAATAAAAGAACTGGATGGAAGCACTAAAGGGCAATTTGAAAGGACAGAGTTAAGTATTAAAATGAGATGTGCAAATATCTGGAGTTAGAAAACCATAAATATATCCTTAACTTATCTCAAGCTAAAAGAACTGAAGAAAAAGTCAATAAAAATATTGAAGGATGCATGAAATATAAAGAAATAAGGAAGGAACAGAGTCATTGTACTGAAACTTGACTGGCAAGCAAAAGTAGATACAACTAGACCAGAGATGGGAAAAAATTGTTCCCTTGTGGGATTAGCACTCAGAAAAGCTCTTACAATCTGATATTCTTTCTTAATGAAATATTTAAGCTATTTTGCACAGATATTGCCTGAGATTCTGTGTTCTCATATCCAGATTCTGAAGTGCTCACATCTCTCACACTATGTTAGAACCTTTCAAAAGACTATGAGCACAGGTACTCAGATAATAGTCTATGAAAAATTTATTAATCACCATGGGATAAATAACAGAGGAAGTTAATGAGGGATAGGAGGAAATCCACTATCCTTAAAATTTTAGGACTAGGTGTCACTGAACAAGAATGGATTTGGGCTTTTAATTAGCCCAGAAAGGTGCCATCTGTGTGGTAGTAAACACTGCTTATTACACATAGATAAATATTATAGGTGAAGTAAGACATAGACAGAATTGGACAACAGGCCCCATGGTTACATACTCTAACTCCCTTTGCATCAAACTTATTTGGCTAACATCAGAAACAGGCACATGGGCTTGGCCAACTTTATAAGAAATAATAATCATTTGCATTTGCATTCTTATCATAGTATGCATAATTATTTTTCACTGTTGCATCACATGTGATAGAGGATAAAGAATGACCTAGACCAAAGTGAAAAGCATACAATATAGTTGCTTTTATGAACAAGACATAATTAGACACAAGCTACTACACACAGAACTACTAGGATTTATAGAAGAAAAGAGAAAATATGACTATGAATAAGATATGAAAAGAATAATTATGGTTTTGAGCTTATGAATTGGTCAGAAAATATACAAAATTATTCTACCTACAGAACATGTGGTAAATTTGATTAATTTGCTCATATTTTAGGACTTTTGTTTGAACTGTTTGAAGTACAGTGATTTCCCCCAAGCAGGAATGTGGTCTTTTCTGTCCCTGAAATTTGGGGAAAAACAGATGCCCCACATTATCTTTTGTCAGGTGTGTTAGTCTAGGTAGACTAGAGAAACAAATTCAGGGAGACTCATGGTTATAAGAAAGAGGTTTATATACAAAAGTAATCAAATACGGAGAAAGCATTCCAGCCCAGTCCAGATCAAGTCCTTAAGTTCGATATTAGTCATACAGCCAATATCAATCTATAAAGTCCTCTTAAGACTCTGTGAAACACATGTAGGGATGTCCAATGCAGGAAGATCACAGATCAGTGAGTTGGAAGTCTTGCAGATCCAGCGGTGTTGTAAGCATGTTAGTGCCAGCAGGGGTCTCCACATGGTTTCTTCAGATCCAAAATTCTGACTGCCTCAGCGGAGCTTCATGTGGTTTCTCCTCAGAAATATCTTGCAGGGAGTGAGCTTGTCAGTAGAGCCTCCAAGGGAGTGAGCAGAGAGTGTCTCCTGCCTCTATAGAGGAGATTCAGGAGTTCCCAGAATCCATGGAAATGTAAGATTTCCCAGAATCCACAGAAGACCATGCCCACCCAGAGGCCCCATTGGCTATGATCCCATTGACAGACTAGACTCCACTCCTTCACTCTTAATCCTCTCAAGTCCCACGTTGACACCAGAGTATGTAACTACCTCATCCGCAGTAGCGTGGTAAACTGTAAGTTAGTTGGATCATGTGCACAAAGTGACTGAAGTTTGGCCTTATAACCTATGTGGTGAGTTACTTTCTCTGAATTGAATTCTTAAGGATCTGGCAAGTATACAAGGGGCATATCTACAGAAGGATTCGGGTTTCTCTACTTCCTTTCCCGCACTACACTTTCCAGTGACCTTCATGAATGTATTCTCAATGATCTCCTGTAATTCACATGTTTCTCACTAGGTTGCCACCTATAAAATAGGTTCTATCCTATAAAATAACAAAACCAAACCTGTTGCCAGGGAGCTGATGCAGATTAAATGGCCACCCAAACTTGTCTAAGCTGTTAGTTGCTATTTATAATTTGTTAATGCAAAGGAATTCATGGATAATATTATGTGAATTAATTTATTTTTCAAATAATGTACCTGCATTTCAGTGTCACTTATCAACAACTAAAGTCAAAACATGAAATGACCCTGCAGTAAGTCATTGGGGATAGCTTGCTTTTCTCCAATTCCAAAGTTTTGAAAAGCAGGAGTTTATCCAAAATCTCCTTTTCTTTTCACACCTAAAGCCAAGCAAATGCCAAGTTCTATTATTTATCATACTCATATTGTATAATATATATCTGTTTCACTTTTCTTTTTCACTGTCACCAACCTTAGCATTTTTTTTTACATAGAGTATTACAAAACTTTCTGAATGTGATTTCACTGCCTCTCATCATCCATACTTCTATAGTGAGGGTCTTTTAAATAGGTAGATATCATGTCATTAGATTTCCCTCTCCCAGTGTTTTCATTTGAAAAAATTTAAATTTATTGTACTGTTGAAAGAATAGTATAAGGAACACCTATATGCTTTTCACCAAGATTCATTAGATATTAACGACTTGACACAAAATCAATTTCAGACTTCATGAAATTTCAGCATAGACCTCCTGAGGCAAAAACATTTTCATACATAGTCACATTTAGCATTGCTATGATAATATCACTTAATATGGAGAATACATTCAAAATATTGCCAACTGTATCAAAGTGAAATTTTTCCTTTTTCCCTTCAATGCTCTTCCAAGTATCACTTTTGCATATTTATGGTAATCATAGATCTGTCAAAATTTATAGGATTTCTTGTTATATTTTTCTTTGAAATTTATATGTTGAAGAAATAAAGTTACTTGCAATAGAAACTTTCTCTTATTCTGAATTTTGTTGATGTTATTGATGTGATATTACTTAGCTTACTATTTCCTGGTTTTGAGGTAGATGAACATATCTAGAGACTTGAGCAGGTTCATATTAATTTTTTAAAACACAGATTTCTAGCTGATGTAGGAACATGGCATCTTGTAATCTTGTTCTTTACATTAAAATTAATCTGTGGACTCATCTGGTGTCTGCCTAAACAATTGATTAAACATTTTCCATTAGATGTTTACATAATAATCTAGCAATCATTTAAGCATTGCTTAAATCCACTGTCCAATTACTTTCTACATTTTAAAAATGATTTGCGGTTTAAAGAAAAGTGGTAAAGATAGGATAGACAGAGTTCTCTCACAGCCTTTTGTTATTTACCATCAAGTAGGTTCTTACTCATAGTAACGTTACTTAGAACAGAACATTTCCTATTCTTGTACCATCTTCATGGTCACTGCTATATTTGAACCCATTGTTTTGGCAAGTGTGTCAATACATTTCAGTGAGGGATTCCTTTGCTTTCTCTAACCCTCTATGTTACCAGCCATGATGTTCTTTGCTAGAGATGGGTGTTTCTGTTGAGATGTCCAAATAAAATAAATCAAAGTCTTGCTATACTGTCTTCTGAAGAAAAATATATCTGTATCTCTGCTAAGACCAGTTTGCTAATTTTTCTTCCAGTCAATGTCACATGTTTCACCACAAATCAAATGCATCTATAGTCTTGTTTTCCTTTTTGTGGTGCTTCTTCCCTATTTATATGAAGTAACCTAAACAATCAAACCCCCAAAATCTTGATTTGGGTTTAGGTGTATCTTAGTCACCCAATGAAAACATTACTTTACCAAAACTTTAAAGAGGTATTTTGCAGCAGGTGTACCTAATGCAGTACATCTTTTAAAAAATGTGATTTAAATTTACAGTGCAGGTCATTGGTTCATCAGTTTTGCCTTCAACACATTTTGTTATAACTCATTGATTTCAGTCATCTCAATTTATCATTGCTTGCTTATCCAACTTCTTCCTAGTAATTTTTTGGTGTCAATAAATCTTTTGGTTTCTTTTCCATGGATGCTGATCTTTGTACCAATGAAATCATTGATAACTTCGTTTCAAAAATCATTAATTAGGGATGCTTATTGGTCTAGTGGTAAGGATATTTATTTTCTCCATATTCACATATAATACTTAATGATGGCTGTAGTCTTTGATCTTTATTGATAAGTGCTTCCATGTATCTTCTTTTTCAGTAACCATGTTTTTGCTGGAGTTTTCTTTTTAAAATCATTTTATTGTGGTCTCATACAGTTCTTATCACAATCCATACGTCCATCCGCTGTGTGAAGCATATTTGCATATTTGTTTTCATCATGATTTGCAAAACATTTTCATTCTACTTGTGCCCCTGGTATCAGCTTCTCATTTCCCCCTTCTCTTCCTGTCTCCCCTCCTCTTCCCTCTCCTCCCTCCCTCCATCCACCCTTCCCTCCATTCCTCCCTCATGAACTCTTGAAAATTTCTATTTTTTCATGTCTTACGCTAACTGATATCACCCTTCACTCACTTTTCTGTTGTCCATCCCTTAAAGAGGGGGTTGTATGAAGATCATTGGAAATGGTTCCCCCTTTCTCCCCGTTTTCCCTTATCCTCCTGGTACTGCTATTATCATTATTGTTCCTGAGGGATTTATCTGTCCTGGATTTCTTGTGTTTTCATCTCTTATCTGTACCAGTGTACAATCTCTGGTCTAGCTGGATTTGCAAGAGTTGGGATCATGATAGTCTTGGGAGGAAACATTAAAGAGCTAGAGGAAAGTTGTATACTCCATTGGTGCTATATTACACCCTGACTGGCTCATCTTCTCCCCATAACCCTTCTGTAAGGGGGTATCCAGTTGCCTACAGATGGCCTTTCATTCTCCATTCCACACTTTTCCTCATTCACAATGGTATGATTTTTTTTTCTGGGTCTTTGATGCCTGATGCCTGATCCTATCTACACCTCATGATCACACAGGTTGGTGTGCTTCTTTCATGTAGGCTTTGGTGATTCCCAACTGTATGACCACTTATTTATCTTCAAATCTTTAAGAACCCAGACACTATATCTTTTGATAGCTGGGCACGGTCAACTTTCTTCACCACATTTACTTATGCATCCGCTTTGTCTTCAGAGTTCATGTCAGAAAGCCGAGTCTCATGGGATGCTAGGCTATTAGAACAAAGTGTTCTTGCCTTGAGGGAGTACTTGAGTAGAGGCCCAATGTCCATCATTGCAATATTCTTAAAGACTCAAAATGATTGCTAAGAAGAGGCACATAATCATTAAGTGCTTCACAAGCTCTCTATACTATGTGCTTCTGGGATGCACAAGACAGATACGACATTGACTTTGCATGCTTCTCAAACAATTGCAATGATGATTAGGTAATAAAAGTGAGGCAAAAATCAGATCTTAAGGTGAGACCCAATTTCTTTTATTTTCTTTTCCTTAGATCAAAGTTCTTAAGGATACATAAAGCAGGAAAGTCATAACCAGTGTGTCTTAGCTTTACCAATATGATCCAGAGAGTAAAGTCAAATCAAAGCAATAGCTTTCAAGGGGATACACTAGGTCATTTAATATAAAGAATAGAGCAATTTTGCTTTTGTGATTCTGAAAGGATAATTGTGACACATTTTCAGGAAAGATGCAGGGTAATCACAAGAAATTATGAAGAAATTTTAAGAAAATTACATTACTGAAGAGAGTTCAGGAAATTTGGGCTGAAGTCACTTTTTTCCTTTTTCATCATGAAAATGCATCTGTTCATTCTTTGAGGGTAGCAAAGTCTGTTTTAAGGTTTTGCTGGGAACCTCACCCTACTCACCCTACAGTCCTGATTTTGACATTTTAGAATAACTTTAGTTCCCCAAATTCAAAGAATATTGAAAAGAAATGATATTTGAATGATTTAAGGATGTTGGAACTGTCATTTTGATTTAGTGTAACTTAGTGCATTCTGAGTTCTTTGAGGACAGTTTAGAGAGATGGAAATACCACCTTCAGAAGTGTATAGAACTTAGGAAGCTTATACTCTAATGAATTCAACAACTTGGAAGACATGAACAACTACTTGAACACAAAATTCCTTCCTAGACTATCCCAGATGGATTTCAAGAACCTAAACAGATGTCAAGAACCTAAACCTAAACATAGCAATGGAAGAAATAGACAAGGTCATTAACGGATTCCAACAAAAAATTCCCTGAGTCAGATGGTGTCACAGGAGAAGTCTACCAAACATTTACTGAAACCAATCATACACAAACTCTTCCAGAACATTGAAAAAGATGGAACATTCCCACACTCTTTCTATGTAGCTATTATAACTCTGATACCTAAAGCAGGAAAAGGATCCCACAGGAACTGAGAACTACAGACCAATATCCCTAATGAACATTGATGCAAAAATCCTTAACAAAATACTGGCCAATAAAATACAAAAGTATATAAAATAAATCATGTGACCAAGTGGGATTCATACCAGGGATGGCAGGGGTGGTTCAGCACATGAAAGACCATTAGTATTATTCACCACATTGGCAGGAAAAATTATAAGAACCACATGGCAATATGCATAAAAAACATTTGATAACATCCAACATCCATTCCTATTTAAAACATTCAAGAATATATGACTGGAAGGAAAATTCTTCAATATTATACAAGCTATATATGAACAAACAACAGCCATCATGGTAGTCAATGGAGAAAGGACAAAAACAATTCCTCTGAAAAGTGTGACCATATAAAGATGCCCCTTGCCCCCATTCCTATTTAACATTATACTGGAGGTCCTAGCTAAAAACTTTAGACAAAGAAAAGACATCAGATATATTCAGCTAAGAAAGGAAGAGGCTGAATTATCATTATTCATAGACAATATGATTTTATACATCAAGAATCCCCTAAAATTCACAAGTGCAGTGTTGGAAGCAATAGAGAACTATGGCAGAGTGACAGGATACAAGATCAACAAACAGAAGTCTATCTGACTGCTATATACATCAGACAAGATCACAGAAGAGGTAATAACAAAGGTAGTGCTCTTTACAATAGTCAAGCATAAATTGAAATACCTATGGGTACACCTGACTAAAAGAAACAAAAGATAAGTATGAGGAAAATTATAGAACAGTATTACAAGAAACAAAGAGTGACCTCAATAAATGGAAGAATATCCCATGCCCATAGATTGGACGAATAAATATATTAATAATGTCAGTTCTGTCCAAGGCACTATATAAGTTTAATGCTATCCTAATACAAATATCATCATCACTCTTCAAAGAATTGGAAAAACTGATTACCAACTTTATACAGAGAGGGAAGAAGCCCAGAATTAGCAGAGACCTCAAGAAGGAGGACAAAGTAAGGAGGACTTGCTTGCTCTACCTGACTTTAACATGCATTATATGGCTACCATGGTCAAAGCAGTGTGGTACTGGTATAAGAACATATATTCAGTCCCATGGAAAAGAGGTGAAACCCAGAAATAAAAATATCAGCATACAGACAACTGATTTTTGATGAGGACCCAAAAATATCAAATGGGAAGTGGATGCCTTCTTCAATAAATGGTGTTGAAAAAATGGATATGTACCTACAGGAAAATGAAGCAAGAAACTTACCTTGCTCTATGCATAAGAATAAACTCAAGGTGGATCATAGACCTCAAGGTAAAACCCTAAGCTATTATGGCCATTAGTGAGGGAATTGGGACAAACCTAAGAACCTTAGGTTCTTAAGAACCTTGGCACAGGGAATACATGGGCTATCAGAAATAGGGAAAGACACAAATACAGAGGGGTCACAAACTGACAAGTGAGATATACTGAAGATAAACCACCCATGTACATCGAAAAAATTCACCAAGATAGTAATAAGAAAGCCCACCCACTGGGAGCATATCTTTAACAAAGACACATCAGACAAAGGCCTTGTTATTAAACTCTGCAATAAGTTTCAAGTGTACAATAAGAGAAAAACTAATTGCCCACTGAAGAGGTGAGCAAAGGACCTGCACGGAAGTTCCACAGGGGCAGAAATCTGAGTGTCCAATAAACTCATGAGAAAATGTTCCCTATCATTAGACAGAAGAGAAATGAAAATCAAAACAACTATGAGATACCAGCTAACACCCTCAAGGATAGCCCAATTCAAAAAAGAAGAAAGCAACAAATTTTGGAGTGGCGGTGGTGAGATAGGAACTCTCATTCACTGCTGGTGGACCTGTAGGTATGTGCAACCACTATGGAAATCAATTTGGCTTTATCTAAAACCAATGGAAATTGAACTACCACACAACCCAGCAATCCCCCTACTGGGCATATACCCAGAAAAGGCAAGAAGCAAACCCCGACCAGATATCTGTGCTTCAATGTTCATTGTGGCACAGTTCACGGTTGCAAGAAGTTGGAAGCAAATTAAATTTCCATCAACAGATGAATGGATTGAAAACATGTGATGTATACATACAATGAAGTATTATGCATTCTAAAAAACAGTGCTGGGTGCTAGAAGCATATCGTCACATGGGAAGAACTGGAGGAACTTATGGTAAATGAAGTAAGCCAAGCACAAGTACATGAGTCTGCTGAGGTATGCTTATTTTTAAAAAATGAAACTGAAGCATAGGGGAAAAAGCTACTGTATACAAACATTTCTGGGCTGAGGTCCAGGTAGTAAGGCAGGGGTCAGACCTAATCCAGGGTTACATATGATAGCCAACTAAAAGGGGAGGTGGAACATATAGAAATGTGTAGTGGGGGGAACAGGTCACTAACTCACTCAAGGGGAGCATACTATTTATATTTCTATAGGTAAAGAGGGACCAGACTTCAACCCAGTATTCCAGGATGTGAATACAGCGTGCTGACATGGACTGGGAAACCAGTGGAAGGGTCTGAAGGCCCAGGCTAATCCCACCTACATGGACAACCGCCCCTCCCCCCAGAAGAATTTAGAGGACAGCACTGAAGCTGCAGCTCGGGAAGAGGGACTTGTCTGATCAGAACACAGGGGAGCAAATGAAGGGTGAAGAAGAGAGAGTGGAGCACATCCTGGCCCACCAAGACCTGAGGAGGATATCTCCACTCAGAATAGCCAATGCATAGAGAGGCCCATATGGCCTGCCCTGCTATGAGACAGGATGCCCCTTACTGACTCATGGACCTACAGGAGACAACACTGGAAACATGGTGTCGAGATTGCACCTGGTCTGACCCCACCACATTGAGGCAAAACACTAAGGGGCATGAGCAGCGAGGGTGGGACAGGGGAGGAAAGCAAGGAGGTCCTGAGGGAGTGTCAAGGATTGATTTTGGGGCCAGGTCTTGAAACCCCAGAGGACTCAACCCAAGTACAATTCTAGAGGTCAACAAACAGATGTTGAACTATTTACCTGCTTTTCTTCTTTTTTGTCATTTTTTGCTGTTGTTGGTTTGTTCTCTTTTGTCTCTTTGTTTAGCTATGTCTTCTTTTTTGTACATATTATTATCTCTGTAGGACTATATATATCATATTGGCGGGATGAACAGTCTGGAGGAGAAAACACCAGGACCTATGGTTCCAGAGGGACCAGGGAGAGGGGGAGGTGGTGGCAATGAGGTGGCAATGAGGCAGGCAGCTCAGGGAAAAAGGAACAACAAGTGATCCAAAAAACAAGGTGAGGAAGGTGTGGGAGGCTTGGTAGGGCTTGATCAAGGGCAATGTAGTTGAGAGAAATTACTGAAATCTAAATGAAGGCTGAGCATGATAATGGGAGAAGAGGAAATTAAAAGGAAATAGAGGAGAGAACTAGGAGGCTAAACACATTCATAGAGGTCTAAATATAGGCATGTACACATATAAATATATTTATATATTAAATATATATATTTATATTTATGGACACTTGGCCTTCACTCAAGTACTCCTTCAATGCAAGAATACTTTGTTCTATTTAAATGGTATTTGATGATGCTCACCTTCCCGACAGGATCACTGAAGACAAATGTGTGCATAAGCAAACGTGGTGAAGAAAGTTGATGGTGACCATTTATCAAAAGATATGTCATCTGGGGTATTAAAGGCTTGAAGATAAATAAGCAGCCATCTAGCTGAGATGCAATAAAGCCCACATAGAAGAAGCATACCAACTTGGGTGACCAAGAGGAGCTGAAGGGATAATGCATCAGGCATCAAAGAACAAAACAAATTAATGAGGGTGAGTGCAGACTGGGGACCCCAAGCTCATCTGTATGTAACGAGGCAACCTCTTACAGAAGGGTCAGGTGGAGATGAGCCAGTCAGGGTGCAGTATAGCAATGATGAAACATACAACTTTCTTCTAGTTCTGCAATGACCCTCCCCACTAACATGATTCAAATTATACTTTAAAAATCCAGCTAGACCAGAGGGTGTACACCGGTACACATAGGAACCAGCCACATGGGGAATCCAGGACAGATGATCAGTTTAGGACCAGTGGTGAAACTGGCAATACCTAGAGGATGGAAGGAAGGTGAGTAGAAAGGAGAAACCAATTATAAAGATCTACATATAACCTCCTCCCTAGTGGATGGACAACAGAAAAGAGGGTGAAGGGAGACATTGGACAGTGTAATTTATGACAAAATAATTATAATTTATAAATTATCAAGGGTACATTATAGAGTGGGGAGGGAGGGGAAAATGGAGGAACTGATATGAAGGCCTACAGTTGAAAGCAAATGCTTTGAGAATGATGATGGCAACAGTTGTACAACTGTGCTTGACATATAATGGATGTATACATGAGTTGTATGAGCCCCCAATAAAGTGCTTAAAAAAGAGAAGTGTATAGAACTATATGGAAAATATGTTGACAAACCGTAGCTTCGCATTTTGATATATTTGTTTAATAATACTTTCTATGATTTTGTAGCAATTTTACTTTCTTTAGTATTTGAATTGGAAAATTTCTTTAAAAATGTTTAAAATTGAGCTAAGCCCCGGTGGCGTAGTGGTTGTGTGCAGGACTGCGGCCCACAGGGTTGGCGGTTCAATCCAGCAGCAGCTCTCCAGGAGCAAGACTAGGCTTCCTACTCCCACCAGGGGACAGTGATGCCCACAAAAAATGTTTAAAATTTGTGTACAATTAACTTTATTACCAAGGCATTCTCTGTATGATTTTGAATCTGTTCTGTAACATACAAATTTTTTTGCCACCTGAACACATGGAAATGTGCATTTATTTTCATTTATGTAGCCAATTCAGGGAGGAAGAAACCATTTTAGATCATATTTAAAATGATTAACCCAATAATGTACTCTAAGATGACAAAGTTCATTGTTCTTATCACATGCTACATATACTAAGTATACATACTTTTATCTTTAATAGACTATAACAAAAGCAGTTGTATTGTACAGGGCTCCTCACTGACAACATTGTGTATGCAACCTCATGTTAGGAACCAACTCCCATCCCGTCTATTTCACAACAAATTCGTGATATAATGGTTCATAAGAACATATGCAACCAGTATTTGCAATGTGTCAACATCATTGTCACTGCACTATCTTCACTCACATATTGTATTAGATCCAGGAGTGTTTCTTAAATGATTTTTACTCATAATAATGTATGCTGTATATCAAGACCAACATCAGACTAATTTGCACTAGATACAAACTGTTCCAGATGTATGCCCACAGTGTAATTAATGACTAACTGGGGAGGGGAACTGATGCATAATGCAGGGACAGCCTTTCATAGAATCACAGTTCAGGCGGTATATTCCATGAGGGACCTGCTGAAAAGAGTCCAAATATTTACCAAGGACATTTCACTTAAATTGCAGTGTTGGTTATAAAATGGGACTTGAAAGATGAGCCCCTATAGTGGAAGAGTCTGGTCAAAGATACTAAAGCATATTATGGACCACAATGTTGAAAAGACCTTAGCTCACTCTCTAGAAGAAAATCAATAAAATTAAATTATTCTGTCTGGAACAAACAAAAAGTATTTCACAAAGTGATTTCAAAGATGAATTGAGTAGAGAATACATTTTGTGGAGAACATTTAAAAGCAAAGCAAAGAATAACTGTGTAATTTTTGAATATACATACATCAAACCCCAAATTGTAATTTTTACTTTTTACTTTACTAACAACTTTTGAGGCACTTTTAGGTTTGGGTACCTAAAGGGCACCTTGAATGAATCCAGCTTGCCGGCCTTCTTGTTGGGTCCTTCTTTACCTCTGTTCATGTGTTCTCGGATTTGTTCCAATTCCAGCTTTATGGGGTGTTCTTTAGGGTTAACTCCCAGAGTGCCCAAATAAACTCCAAACATTGAGTTTAATGTGCATGCAGAACTTAAATCCATTTTTGCTTGTGCAAGGGAGTCCAGCTTCTGCAACAACTCATTTCATGAAGGAGACATCAGGGTCTTCGGCATCTCTTCTAGGGCACCAATGGAACTTTAAAAGGTCAATAAATAACCATGAATTTCAATTGGGTAGTCTTAATTGACTTCTTTATTTGCCACCATCATGGGTAACTTGTTAGCCTTAGATGCTGTTTCCTATACTTTGTATTTTTAAATTTTTTTTAAATTTTTTAAAAAAATTTAAAATTTTCTTACCTATACTTTGCATTTTTAAGGGGCCAAAATTTCTGTAAAAGCTGCCGTTGATATAATTTATGGATAGTGTGAAGTCTTAGATGTACATAACATATAATAAAGGCTTTAAAATCATGTGACCCTATGAATTCATAGCAAATATTGAAGACTCTTACCAGGTAGGAACTGGTGCTCAATGGAGTTGTATCAATATTTTTTTCCTTTTTTTTGGGGGGGGGTGCATCACTGCTCTCTGGCGGTGGGAGTAGAAGGCTCAACCCCACTGCTGGAATTGAACCTCCATCCCAGTAGTCCGCAGTCCCGCGCACAACCACTACGCCACCTGGGCTCAGCCCCTATTATTTCTTTCTACCTGCACATAGAGCTCTCCCTGTAATTATTTATTGCTATAAGAAGGTATATTGACTCCTCTGTATGTGAATTACATGAAGTGTTCTGTATGCCATGCGACGAAATCTTCAGAAGCAATAAATAATTAATGGCCACTCATTTTTAATATTCAGTGAAAATGTACTTTATTTTCTTTCATAGTTCCATTTTTCTCTTATCTCTAAATAAACATTATATCTCAACAATACCACAGAATAATGAAAATTCCCACAGTAATATTTGCTGTGCACAAACATTTATAGCTCATAAGTCAATGTGGAAAATCACCATTATGCTATAAGAAATCATCTCATCAACCGTTAATTAACAAACTACATGTTTAATAGGTCCAATTTAAGCTATACAAAGCAGATTTGTAAAATATCCAAAAGAAGCTTAAATTTGGACTTTTTCCAATAACTAGCTTTACAAAATATTATAAAGGGTAACATTGCCATCTTATGGCCTGCTTGCTGAAGTAATCTTAAGATAAAAAATTATGAGTCCAAATTCATAATGATGCTGTGATTTTTACTGATTTTAAACTATCCATGGAAGGAAATAGGAAAATGAGAGAACTAAGGTCTGGCATTTCTTCACTGCCATGTAGCACTTTAAAATACAGAGAATCAGTTCTTTAATAATCAGTATGATATATACATACACAAAGAAAATCCATTATAAAAGATAACATTTATATGCATGCAACAATCGGCAAAATTTATAATGACATATAGATGTTGTGGCTAAGGAACCACTGAAAAAGGCCAATTAACAGGTTGGGAAAGCATTTTGGTAATCACATCTCAGATAAGGAACTAATCTCTAAAATTTACCCCAAACTTGAACACCTCAACAATAAAAAGATAAATCTGGGTACAAGACAAGCACAAGCAACTCACCAAAGAAGTCATGTAGGTGGTCAAAAAACAAGAAATGTTTGTGTTCATTTCTCATTTGCGGGGTGCAAATAAAAACAGCAAGATAACATCTAATCTTAACATTAATAGCAAAGTTCAAAAAATTAAGAAATAAAGAATGCTGGTGAGGGGGTATAAAGGTTGTAACCCCCATCCTCTAATGGGGAGAGAGGAGGAGGACTGTAAAATGGCCACCACAGAAAACAATATAATGCTTCCTTAAAAACTTGAACTAGAAAACCACATATCTCAACAATCCTTCTGCTTGGAATATGGCCTAGAGAAACAAGAGCCATGGTATCAACTGGGACATAAACTATTCACAGAGCAAACAATGGAAACAACCCAAATGTCCATTGATAGAAGAAAGGATAAAGAAACCGCTGTGTACAGACACAATGGAATACTATACAACATTAGATAATTAAATTTAAAAAGAAAAGCATGATGGCAAAAAAAAAAGAATAGCAATGAATCTGAAAAACATAAGATGGATGAATCTGGAGAATATTCTATTAAGTGAAACAAATCATTCAAAAATGACAAATATTGTTCTAGACCATTTTCCCCAATAGCTTTATTGGTATAAAATTCACATAACATATACTTTCATAGTTAAGTCTGTTTTTAAAAATATATATACAGGGCTGGCGTAAGTGGTTGAGTGTGGAACTGCAGCCCGTGGCTTGGCGGTTCAAATCCAGTGGCAGCTATCAGCAGCAGTGTTGGGTAGCATCCACGACCACCGAAAGACAGTGAAGCCCCCCCAAAAAAAACACAAAAAAACCCCAAAAAAAGAATATATACATATATATAATCACAATAGTGCACTCTCCCCACTCCTGTGTTCATTATTTGCTCTCCAATTCACCTCAATTCCTCCCTCCTATCCCTGATAAGTTACTATATCCATCATTGTCTCTACTCATCTGATCTTTCTGTGCTACATAAACTGGAAAACATAGCAGAAACAATCAAAATGAAAAGCAAAGCAGGATAAAAAAAGGAAGAAAGAAAAAAGCCACCAGCAATATTAACCTAAGCCAGAGAGAATTTGCTGTCTTGGAACAATAGAGGAATATTTAAAACTAGAGCAAATTCAGGATTGATCAAGAGGGATGTCACCTGAGTAAGTGTTATATTATACAATATTTCCATCCACCATAATCAAACTTACAATAATCTCTGTCTGATAGAAAGGCTGTTTGCTTATCTCCTGTGATCTGCTAGAGGTTTAATCTGAATTGGTATACTGAAGATGGATTTTGGGCTTTCATTATCCTCCATAACCTTCTGTGTATTGGGTGTTCACTTTAAGCTCTGATACTTTTCATCAGACCTAGATTTTTTATTTGTCATCTTTGGATCACATGGGTTAGTGTGTCTTTTCCATCTAGACCTAGTTGATGCCTCACTTAGATGGCTGCTTGTTTGAATACAAGCCTTTAAGACCTCAGGCAGTATTCCAGCTGATAGACAGGCAACATCTGCTTTCTTCACCAATCTTTGCAAGTATTGAGTAGGGCCATGTCATAAGAACTAACTGTTCTTCGATCGGGGACAGTATTAAGTGAAAGCACAGAGTCCATCTTCATGCCCGGGAGTTGTGGATGACCCTGTTTTTTTTTTAGTGGTAATATTAGCATTTTATAGTAAAAATGTTATCAATCAACCCTCTGGGTTATAAGGCAAGTTCATTGATAACATCCATACTTCTCCAATGGCACAGAATTAAAGCTACTTTTGAGAAGAGGAAGTTATGCAGGTATAGTACAACTGTGAATTCCAACCCATGAGTTGCTACCTTGTGCAAATTGAATTCTTAAATAATTGAGCTCTGTTTACCTTTTCCATGGAAGTTAATACAAGGGGAATAATTCCTGTAAGATTTCTTACAAAGGCAGATACTTGTCTATCAATCAGATCACTACATTTCATATTAACGCAAAAAGGATGTTAAGATAGTAAATATATGGTGAATAATTGAGTAAATATATAAAGGGTAATTGTACATTAGAAAAGCAACCCAACTCAGTCCGGATCAAGTCCGTAAGTCCGGTATTCACCCACATGTCTGATATCAATTTATAAAGTCCTATTCAGACCCATGAAATACATACAATGACAAGAAGATCACAGGGCACTGGGTGGGAAGTTTTGTGAATCCAGTGGTGTTGTAAGCATCTCAGTGGTGACAGGGGTCTCCACGTGACTTCGCTAGCACCTAGGGCTGCATCTCTGTACGTCCATGTGGCTTCTCCAGCTCCCAAGGCATGAAGTCTATCAGTGTAGTACTATGTGTCTTGTCATTAGAGGATCTCCAAGGGAGAAGTGTCTCCTGTCTCCAAGGAGGAAATACTGGAATTCCCAGAATTATTAGGGAAGGCCATGCCTACACAGAAGCCTCATTGGCCATGACCCAATTGACAGAGTAGACTCCACCCCTCACTCTTGATCCTATTAAGTCCCAAATGGACGCCAGATTATGTAACTAACAAAGCATCCCTTCCCAATGTGAGATTGCTCCTCCTCATTAACCCACCAACAGAGATATAAATGCCTCCTCTGAAATCTTTATGGTCCCCTCTCTTGGTCTTAACTTGGATTTCCCATAAGGTTCCCTTATCATTTCTGTAAGGCCATTTTATAAAAAGTCAAGAAAAAAGGTTTTACACTAAACAAAATATTTTTTGAAGGTTAAGAGAGATGGAAAAGCAAAAGAAGATCACATTACTGACTAGAGGGTAAATATGTATTAAATGCTATGAACAGTAAAGCAATAAACAATAAGCGGGAAATAAAAAAATATTGAGGCTGGAGAAAACACTGAGAAGAGTGCACAATTAAAGCAAAAATTGTAAATAATATTATATACACAATCCTGCAACAACAGTGATTAACCGGTGGATACATGGCTACCTATGCCTGCTGAACAATACACATTGGATGCCAATGGATGAGGTGAATCAGAATGTCTATGAATGATTGTACATAAAACTGTGATCTGCTCTGTAAATTTTCACCTAATTCACAATAAAAAGCAGAAAATAATTAACACTAAAAGATTCCATTAAATATTCAGAATAAGTAAATGGGTAGAAATAAAAAGCAATTGATGCTTGTCAGGTTAAGTGGAAGAATTAATGGGGAACAACCTTGTAATAGGTATAGAATTTCCTTTTAAAGTGAGGAAAATGTGCTAAAACTAGATAGTTGACCACACAACCTGATGAATATACACATTGTCACTTAAGTGCTAACTTTAAAATTGTTAATTTTATGTTATGTGAATTTCACTTCAATAAAGAAAAGGCAACAACAACACAATTAAAAAGTTTGCTTGTCGCTATTTAAGATGAAACTCCTTGTTTCTCCCTTTCCAAGAAAAAGAAAAGTGAGGGTTGAGTCCCGGTGGCATAGTGGCTGAGTGCGGGACTGCAGTCCACTGGCTTGGTAGTTCAAATCCAGCAGCAGCTCTCCAGGAGCAAGGCAGGGCCTCCTACTCCTACCAGAGGGCAGTGATGTCAAAAAAAAAGAGAAGAAAAGTGGAAAAGGATGAATGAAAACAATTAGTCCAATGGACAAATGGACTATCAGGCTTGACAGCCCAGAAATCAGAACTGGCTGTTGCTCGATTACCACTAGAAAAGGTAGTGAAAACTCTTGTTTGGGAAGGAGGTGTAGGGAAAACCCCTTAAACTCATAAAAGAGATGGAGCTTTTTGGTCAGAGATAAACAGATGGGACACACAAAATGATGGCCTTTAGTCACCCAGTTCCAGTCTGGAACTGAACACACACCTGTGGCAGAATTATCAACAACTTAAGATCAATAGACAGCATTTACACAATAAGAAAGTTTAGGAAAGAAGGAGGAATGGAAACAGGAAAGAGAGGGAAAATGACAATTGATGGTACAATGTGATGGATTGTAATGGCTGTGTTCACACAAAATACATATGAATTCTTTAATGGAAAACTGATGCTCTGCTCTGTACCCCTTCACCCCATTCATAACAAAACTTTTTTTTTAATCTGAAGAAATAGTTGTATGGAAATATCCAAATAAGATAAAGAACTTTATAATTCCAAGATGCACAATAATCTCCAAATAATATAAACCAATGGAGACCTACATGGAGACATGGCATAATCAAATCTGGAAGCCAAAGTTACAGAGAAAATCTTGAAAGTAACAAGAAAGAAGAAAATTATTACATAAAGGTGAGACTTGTTACTGTTAGGTAGTGTCAAGTCCATTATGAATCGTAGCGACCATGTGTACAATAGAAAAATGCACTTCCAGGTCTTGCTCCATTCCCACAATTGTTGCTATCTTTGGGCCCAGCAGTGCAACTATTGTATCCATCCGTATTGTCTAGAATGTTCTTCTTTACCACTGCTCTTCCACTTTACCAAGCATGATGTCATTTTCTAGGGGCTGGTCTCTCCTAATACCGTGGCCAAAGTATGTGAGACAAAGGCTAGCCATTCTTTCTTCTAAGGAGTTTTCTGGCTGTACTTCCCCAAGACAGATTTGTTCTTTTAATACACTGTGGTACTTTCAGTATTCTTCCCCAGCTCCATAATGCCATGGTTTGAATCAGGTGCACCTTAGTCCTTAAAGTAACATCTTTGCTTTTAAAACTTTAAAGAGATATTATGTAATTTACCCAATGCACTGAGTCCTGTGATGTAGTTGTATGCTTCCATTAGCATTGCTTGTAGATTCAAGGAAGAAAAAAATTCTTGACAACTTCAATCTTTTCTCTGTTGAACATGTTATTGCCTATTGGTACAATTTTGAGAATAGTTTTTCTTTACATTAAATTGTAAACAGTGAAGTTTGCGTTCCTTTATGTTCATCAGCAAAATAATCAGTGTTCCTCACTTTCAGCAAGCAAGTTGTATCATCTGTGTGTCAAAGATTGCTAACAAGTTCTTCATATAGTCTGCCTATATGAATTTCTAATGATTTGCTTAGCACACAGATTGATTATGTATAGTGAGAGGATAAAACTTTAATGTGCATTTTTTGTGTGTTTTTTTTTTGTGTGTGTCATCACTGTCCTGGTGGGAGTAGGAAGCCCAGCCTTGCTCCTGGAGAGCTGCTGCTGGATTTGAACTGTCAAGCCTGTGGGCTGAAGTCCCACACACAACCACTATGCCACTATGCTTTCTCCTCATGCTTGCTTCTAATGCCTATATTATATAAAGAGGCAGATTAACTACAGAGATAAAAAACGAAAACAAAAGATTGAGTAAAAAGAGAAAACAAAACAAAAAGGATAATAATACTAAGCAAAACAAACAAAAAACTGTACACAACGTCTGCTGACCTTTATGACAATCACCCCACCGGCCCTGTGGGAACTCTAGGATCTGCAATTTCTAGTCTGAATTGGGGGATCCATAGGCGCTTTATGGCTTTGCTTTGCTCCCATGACCGATCTGTTATGTTCTCTCCTTGGTTCACCCCACTGTGGGGTATTCTTACCAGACGAACTCCCTGCCATGTGTTTCAAATATTGTTCTCTGTGTTGGTGTGCTCCAGTGAGAGGACATCATGTCTTGAGCCTTTGGTGGCTCTGTAACTTAGCAGCTCCATTCAGGGAAGTTGCCCTCCAGGGTTGCTATGCCAAAATGGGGTCTACACCACCCCTCTCTTTCCTTCTTGGTTGGCTTCTATGTGGGCATAGCATACCAGTTCCTCTGCTCAACTTGTAGGCTTAGTGTGGTCCTTTGTAGCACATAGTTCTAGGGAGGGGGTCAGTTTGGCTCAGATTGGGGCTAGCCCTGTAGCCCACTTATTCCATGCTTTGCTCCATGTGGCTCTGCTGCCCTCAAGGTTTGGTGCACCATGGTTAGACCTGCATGCACACTCCCAATTCTGTGGAGACATAACCAATATGCTCCCTCTTTGTGGGTTAGTGCCCTGATTCCCACATGTCATTGTTTCCTTCGTCCCCTTTTGCCCCTCCCCATTCCTGCCTTTTCCCTTCTTTGAGTTGAAATAACAAGTACCTTCTTGGTTTTGGTCTAACCTCTACCAATTGCCTGTACCCCAATCTGTATAGTGTGAAGTAAGTGACTTTTCTTCTGTACCTACTGTGCTGATTATACTTACCTCAGGGGACTCATGCTGGACTTGTCCTTTTGTGATTGACTGACTTTACTTAGCATGTTTTCCTCCAGCTCATTATTCCCATGAAATAATGTGCTTCTGCTCTCTACAGAGGCTGTACATAGCTACATGACAACTAGCTGTGGAGGAGAATTCCTAGTTCACAACATCCTCTCCAATATTTGTTGCTCTTTGATTTTCTTATCTGTGTTATTTTCAAGAGTGTTAGAAGGTGAGTTAGTCCGGGTAGACTAGAGGAACAAATTTCAGAGACACGCATATAGGTTTAAGGAAAAGGTTTATATACAAAAGGAATGGGACATGGAGAAAGCATCCCAACCCAGTCCAGTTCAAAGTCGTAAGTTCGGTATTAACCCATATGCCTGAAATCAGTCTACAAAGTCTTCTTCTGACTCATGAACTCACAGGTCAGTGGGTGCAGAATCCCGGTGCTGGCAGGGAACCTTGCCTCCAGGGCTCAGGGTCCATCAACAGCAGAAGCAACTCATCGCTGGCAGAGGTCTCCATGTAGCTGCCCCAGCTTCAGAGGTCTGGCTCCATCAGGACAAAGCTGTGTGGTCTCTCCGCCAGCTCCTCCATCTTCTCGAATGCTGCCAGCTTGTCATGTTCATGGCTAATCATCTCTGAAACGAACTCCCAACAACTGGGGAAGATAGCTTCTCATCTTCACGAGGGAAATACCACGAGATTTCCCAGGAGTCTCAGGTGAAAGCCATGCCCACACAGAGGCCTCATCAGCTACTCAATGGCTTTCTTCTGATTAACAGGCCAGACTCCACCCCTACATTTCAATTATAAAATTAACATAAGCACATGACTGCCACAGATGGAATCTCATGGTTCTTTTAATTTGCATTTCTTTGTTTGCTAATGATTTGGAGCACTTTCTCATATGTTTATCAGTCATTCAGGTCTCCTCCTGAGTAAAACTTCTGTTCAGGCCTTTTGCTCACTTCCTGAGGAGATTGGTTAGTTCTTTTCTTCTTTTTGCAGGTTTGCAGAGTTATTTTAGATTTCAGTATTAAGTTCTTTCTGTTGTTTCATTACCCAAAATCCTCGCCCAGTCTGTGGTTTCACTTGTTCCATTCTTGGTGAAGTCTTGCGATGCACACTTCATTTTTATCCTTAGTATATCCCACTTGTGGATTTCAGATTCACCTGTGTGCTTAACTATCTATACTGCATTTAACCTATATGTTCCCTGAGCCATTGTTCTTAGGTTTGCCCCAACTCCTTTGTTGATTGTCCTGATCGCTTGGGGTTTTACTTGAGTTTGTTCTTGTGGATAGGGTGAGATAAACATCTTGTTTCTATTTTCTATAGGTGAATAACCATTGTTTCCAACACCACTTGTTAAAAAGTATACCCACATCCCATTTGATGCATTTTGAGCCCTTGTCTAATATCTGTTGTATATATGCTGATGGTTTTATTTCTGGATTTTCTGTTCTTTTCTTTCTTTTTGGGGGGCATCACTACCATCTGGTGGGAGTGGGAGGCCCAGCCTTGCTTCTGGAGAGCTTCTGCCGGATTTGAACTGACAAGCCAGTGGGCCACAGTGCCACACTCAACCACTATGCCAACGGGGCTCAGCCCTTTCTGTTCTTTTCTATTGGTCTGACTATCTGTCATTATACCAGGACCACACTGCTTTGACCACTGTGAATTTATAGTAGGTGTTAAAGTCAGGTAAAGCAAGTCCTCCAACTTTGTCCTGCTCGAGGAGTTATCTGCAAATTCTGGGATTTTCCCCCATCCATATGAAATTGGTGGTCAGTTTTTACAATTTTTTGAAGAAAGTCATTGGTATTTGAATAGGGATGCTATTAAATTTATATAGTACCCTGGGTAAGATTGGCATCTTTACTATATTGAGTCTTTAGATCCATGAGCATGGTATATTCTTCCCTTTGTGGAGGTCACATTTGGTTTCCTGTAGGAGTGTCCTCCAATTTTCTACACATAAACCTTTTGAGTTTTTTGGTTGAATATATCCCTAGATATTTCAATTTGTTCTTGAGTATTGTGAAGGGTCCTGCCTTCTTGATCTCCTCTTCCATGTTTCTGTGCTCTTGTACCTTATGAGATTTCATAAAATGTTACTCCACTCTCTCCTCCTTATCCTGATATTTGCCGAAAGGTCAGATCATATTCTTACCTGAGCACCATTGTATGTACCCATCTTTTCTTTTCTTTTGCTGCACTTAATATTTTCTCTTTTTTCCTGACCCTGAATAATTTCACTATAATATGCTTTATTGAGTTCTTCCTGGTGTTTCTTCAAATTGGTGTTCTCTTAGCCTCCTCTATGAGTGTCTGAATCTCATTCATTAAGGGGGCAAAGTTTCCTTCCAAAATTTCCTCACTTATCTAGTTGTTGACTTCTTTCTTGGATCTTGTTCTGGTAGATGAATTGTAGATGAATTACTGAAATATTATTCCTCTTCATAGCTTCTGTCATTGGCCTCAGGGTTTCTTCTGCTTCTTTAATGATCTTGTTTGACCATTTTTCCTGTTTGTTGAAGTCTGCCTGATTGTCCTTGAGAACTCTGATATGATTCTCTGCCTCTTCTCATCTGTTCATGATCTTGTATTTTGTATCTTGTATTTTGTTTCTCTTACCTCATCCATTAGCTCTTGCAATTTCCCTTTGGTTCAAGGTCTTCATCCCCTCTGTCGTGGACATCTTCTCCCCTATCATTGTATCCTTATTTTGCATTGCTTCCCTCATAACCTGTGTTACTCCTAACAACCTTCTGAATATTTCCTTTTGTGGCAGATCCACATCTGATTCTTTTATGAACATCATTAACTCTGGCATTCTGATTTCTTTTTTTGTTTGTTTTCTCATTGAGGGTGTTGCTGTTTTCATGTCATTTTGTAAAAGCTGGGCATCATATTTCTGGGAAATCAAGGGACTGTAAGCTCTTTCTCTGCGTGACTACCTGTGGCCTACTATGGTGGTGTGTGTAACTGCTTTGTAAGGGTACTCTGATGAATCAGTGACTGGCAGCAGTGGGGGCCCTCAGAATCTGGGCTGAGACTTGTGAATGTAGGTTATGTTACTGCGCTGGATTGGGTAAGGCCTATGGCATGGGCATAAGTTTGTCTGGACTGTCAAGCCACAATTTGCAGCCTTTCAAAGATACTCTGTGGAGCCCAAGACTGATTGGGTCTGTTCTTTGTTGTGTTAAAAATCCTAAGCTATGATTTGGAGATTAACTTTCTGGATACCCTTTCATGCTATTGTGTGTTAGTGGGCAAAATTCTGTAGGCTTACATCCAAAGTTATGAAAAGAACCAGATCCTGGAATTGAAAACTTTTAAACAAATTCACCCCTTTTATTGGGCTTGTGGTGTTCCCTGTTAATGGAGCTATGCTACACAGTCCCTCATGTAAGGGAAACCAGGTTGGCAGAGTGATTTGGGGCCAATGCTATCTGTATTACTCCCAGTTGCACTCCTGTGTCCCTCCAACTTTATCTTATTGGCACAGTTCTCTGCAGAACTGTGTTCTTTCACAGGTAAATATCCCAGGAGCTCTTCAATTGCTGCACATTATATTGTTTAATTATATATCATTACTCATGGTGGCAGGAGTGGGGCTGGGACATGGCAGGAATGGAATGGTTGAGGAAGTCTCTCTACTCCTGGCTGGGGAAGGGATTAGTAAAGCACCAGACTTCATGTGCAGGGATGCTAGCATCATGGGAAACACTGGTGTCAGGTCTTGTGGCTGGCTCTCCTAGGTTGTCTGTGAACCTGGGATTATGACCATTTTTAGATTTCAGTCTGGAGATATGGCTGCTTGCTGTGGGACTATGGTACAGGAAGTAGTGACAGACGCCATTCTGCTGGATCTGGCAAAGGGTTAGTTGAGTTCGAAAGC
The DNA here is from genome assembly GCA_004026705.1 of Nesogale talazaci. Classification (NCBI taxonomy): domain Eukaryota; kingdom Metazoa; phylum Chordata; class Mammalia; order Afrosoricida; family Tenrecidae; genus Nesogale; species Nesogale talazaci. The sequence continues at coordinate 44,770 of PVJH01012257.1, forward strand.
AGATGCAGTGAACTTGGAGAAATTGAGCAAGTCTTTAAATCACTTCGTGGGTGAAAATCAAAGGTGAAGGTCTTACCTGGACCCTAGCACACTGAATCTATTTTAGCACCCATTTTCCCAGTATTGGCTTCTTAACCTCTTACTTTTAAGATCTGAGTAAAAGAGCACCACACAGTTGATTCTACCTAAATGCCATCATGACTCTCCAGCCTGTCAATGCATATTTGGTCTGTTTCAGACTTAAGATGATGGTATAATTCTTTAATTTCTGCTTTACTCATTTTAGTGGTTGGTGCATAAATTTGATTAATGGTTGTATTAAGTGGATGTCCTTGTATGGAAATAGACATTACCCTATCAAAGACAGCATAGTACTTCAAGATAGATCTCGAAAAGTACTTTTGGGCAATTAATGTGACACCATTTCTCTTGAATTTGTCATTCATTCCTGGCAGTGCTAACTATTCCAAAATGTTCCAAAATGGCCAATAGCTCTCTATTCCACTTTAATCATGCCTCGGATATTTTTTCTTTATGTGTTTCATTTAATATTTCTTGATTCCAACATTGCTAGATTCATATTTCATGCAATCCAAATTCCAATTCTTTATAGACATAAGAAGCTGTTTCTTCTTATTCTGGACCCTGCCCCACCAAGAAATGAAAGTCTTGAAGAATTTACTTCACCACATCATTATGATGGATCCACTTTGAGAGGCTACTCTTCTTCATACATATTTTGAGTGCCTTATGACCTGAACAGCTCATCTTCTGACAATATCTCTAACATTGTTGTGCTGCTATTTTTGAGATTTTCAGTATTTGACAACGTTCTGCTGCTGCTCATAAGGTTTTAACTAGCTAATTCCTCTGAAGTACTATATTCCTTATTTGTAGTATATTCTTATTCTGAAAGATCTGCTAAAACATACTTATTTTTAGTGACTCTGCTCATATTTGAAGTATCAGTGCAATAACATCCAGCATTACAGCAATATGCAAACTACCATGATAAACCAATGGTAGGGTATTTCAAATTATTAAGTAACAGTAGTATCTCAAAAATGACAGAGGCCAGGAAACACTTGAATTACATATTAAACCAAGAACTCTCTAAATAACAAAAATGTTCTTCAAATCCAAGGTGAAATTAAGATTTTCCTAGATAAACAAATGATATGAAAGTTTGTTAAGAATAGAAGTGCTATAAAATAAAGGAAATTCTTTGGTTTGAAATGAAGAGATATTAGCTGAAAGCCATGTAAGGGAAAAAAAGATGTTCAGTATGGCAGTTGGGGATTGTAACTGTGGCTGTCATGTCCTATATGATTCTAAAAAGATATATACTGTAATTATAAAATGATTTTATTAAAAATTACTTTATTTGACACATGATGTATAAAGACATAATTTGTAATAGCAACATAAAATAGAGAAAGATTTTATATGTTACTGACATTAAGTTAGTAGAATTTAAACATGGTTTTTATAAAATATAGGTTGTTAAATTTAATCTCTGTCATCTACAAAGGAAAAATTGACAACAAAAATTAATTAAATATTTATAAAAATAGACTAAGCAAGGCAATGTTGGAGAAAATAGGGATTAAAAATTATAATGCACCCCAAAAATTGTATCTCAATATGGCAGAGTATGTTAGACAGACTTCTCTACAGAAACAAAACCAGGAGACTAATACTTATATATATATATATATATATATATATATACTTATATATACACATACATATATATATATAAAACATAAGAAATGAACAGTCAATTACTCTATAAAGCAGTACAAGTGCTTGAGATAACTACTATGCTGGCAGGTCTTTGAGTCTTGAGGGCCTCCAGGTAATCATCTGTAGAGCAATTCAGGCTATCTGGCCACAGACAGCAAACAACAAGGCAGGTCACTAACAGTCAGCCAGATGACAGGATCAGATAGTCTCCAGCTCAAGAGATGCATATTCCAGTAGTGTGGTGAAGCAGGCTTGAAGGACCCTCAATTTACAGCGGCACAGTCCATGGAGTAGGGGTTCCACGGGTGGTGTAGCTTGCAAATCAGTGCATAGGACAAATCAAGGCAGCCAAATGTACACTGGTCCGAAGATAAAAGAGCAAGGCGAGGGTCATTTATATCTCCATTTATATCTCCGCCCTTCAATTAATCTCACATGTATTCATTGGCCATGTTGTCACAACAAACCTACCTATCACACAGAGTAAGACCTTCTTGATTATTACTTTAAAAACAAAGAGTTAAACTCCCCAATCAAAATAGAGAGATGGAAGAAGGTTAAAATAAAAACCAACTAATAAAACCAGATTAATTGATATGCCATGGGATGCACATCAAATCCAAATGCCCAGTTAAGTTGAAAGTGAAATGATGGAGAAAACATTCCATGCAAATAATAAGCAAAAAGCAAATGGGTTAATATATTAATATTAGAGGAAGCAATTTTAAGTAAATATCTGCTCCAAGAGCAAAGAAATGTTTTATATAATTACAGAATTTCAATTGCTAAAGGAGTTACAATTTTAAGTGTATGATGATGATTCAAAATGCTTATGGAATAAGGAGATTTAAAGAAAATGAAATTTTCCCACTAATTTTTAAAACTCCCTCGTATATGCATCTAACATCAGAACAAAAAATAAATAGAAACAATTGATGGACATATAGATGGCAATATAGTTATTATGGATTGAATTATGTCTCCCCAGATTTGTGTTAAGATGGCTAGGCCATGATTCTTAGTGTTTTGCAATTATTCTTTATTTTAGGATCTGATATATGTTTTACGTCCTAACCTCTATGTTATTAATGAAGTTATTTTAATGAGATAGGACTCAATCAACCTCTTTTGAGATATAAAAAGTTAAATGAGATAGCAGATAACAAAGAGATCTCCTACTACTACGAAAGAGGAGCTTGAACATGAAAACTTTTAGACGCAGGGAAATATTGAAGGTGAGGTCCTTCCCCTAGATGCAACAGAGAGGGAAATCCTTCCCATGGAAACTGAGCCATGACATATCACTTCTTGGATCCTAGATTATGAGAAAATATTAGGAACTGAAATTTTAAGATTATATATTAAGCTATAAACTGAAAAATGTATTTATAATACATATAACCAAAATATTAGGAACTGGAATTTTAAGATAACAAAATAAGGAAAAGGAGCAGCCCAATAGAACAATAATCTAAAAACATTTACAAAACAAGTTTATAAAAGAAAAATGTAAGGGCTGAACCCCGGTGACGTAGTGGTTGTGCGCGGGACTGCGGCCCACTGGGTTGGAGGTTCAATTCCAGCTCCCAGGAGAAAAGGCTGGGCCTCCTACTCCCACCACCTGAGGGCAGTGATGCCTAAAAAAATGTATAAAATTGGACTCTGAAAGTCTCATAAATATGTGAAAGATGCTCAACTTAAGTATCATTAAATTAAGTGCAAATAATAATAATTTCACATGCAGAAAATTGTTAAAAGATTTTTTAAGTGTGAATATTCCAAGTGTTGGCAGAGATATGAAGTAGCAGTAATTCTCATTCACTATTGGTGGGGGTGTAATTTGCTATAATTATTTGGAAAAAGGTTTGACATTCTTTTATAAACACAATGCTCCTTTAGGACTCAACAATTTCAGTTTCCGGTATATACATTTTTAAATGGTTATACTGGCATATATTTCACATATTATATAATATAACCATTCAATTTTAATGGCAAAAGATATACATTCATCTTCACAATCAACTTTAGAATATTTATTTCCTACTTGTACACATTGCCATCAGCTCCCCAACTCCCCTCCACCTTCTCCTCTATAACCCTCAAGAAACCATCAATGCAGTCACTGTCTCTATAGCTCAAATCATTTTGGATTTAATATACAGAAAAACACAGAAAACAAAATACAGAAAACAAACTTTTCTCTGAATGATAGTAGGTATATTCACATTCCTGGGCTATAGTCATAGAAGATTGAGACTTAATCCATATACGGACTCTGCAAATGGATTTTGGACATGCATTGTCATCCATAGCCTTTTACAAGCAGAGTGTAAACTTTGATACCATTCTCTCTCATGGGTTTGGATTTTATTATTCAAAATCCTTGGATCACCCAGGCTGGTGTTCTTCTTGCACCTCACTCAGATGACTGCTTGTTTGAAGACAAGCCTTTAAGACTCTAGACACTATTCTTTCTAATATCTCTCTGTAATCTAATTTCTTTGCCATATTTTGTCATAGTATCTGTATTATTAGTGATCTCCTCATGGAGGCTAGTATCAAGCAGAGCCATGTCTCAGATTGAAGCTAGAAATAAGTGGAAACCCCAAATCAGTTCATATATATATATATATATATATCTTTTATATATGTCTTTTTATTTCACTTCAAAGATACCTTTATCATTTTACATTATAGAACATCATCAATCATCTTCTTGAAGAATAAGGTAATTCTATTGATAGTATCGTTCATTTAGCCAATGGTGTAGAATTTAAAAGTCTTTTGAGAAAAAGACATTATATAATTCTAGGCCAGTCACAAATTTCAATACATGTATTTTTTGGCTTGTACAGATTAAACTCTTAAGTGACTGGTTACTATTTGCACAAACAAGGGGAGTTGGTGACAGAGAAAATCTTCCTATAACATTCATTCACAACAGCAGAACCATGCCTGCCATGTTATGGTCATAAAAAAGGAGAGGATTAACATAGTAAGTATATGATAGTCCCAGACCACTATTTATCAGGCACTCTCAAGGCAAGAGATCCCCACCAAAGTCCATCAATTGCCAGTTCTAGAACCTCAGGACAACTTGTTTTCCTGAGAAGAGCTTGCATATGTGAAACAGGAGACATGTATGAGGGCATTAAGAGTATTACTGTTCTGAGTAGAGATAACAAAATATCTATCAATGATAGAATATAAATATATAGTATATTCAAATAATAGAATACAGTAAAAATGAGTGAAATTATTCCAAACACAGTTGGTGAATTTCACAGACATAACATATATATTGAGAGGAAGGGTCAAGTTAGAACAGAATTTATGAAACTTGATTCCATTTATATAAAGTTCTGAAGCAGTGTATTGTGTGGTGATATATACATACATGCATACATACACATACATATATGGAAAAGCAAGAAACTGTTAGTTTTAAAATTCTAGATAGTAATTACATTTATGAAAGAAAGGAAAAGTGATGAAATTTAAAAAGAACCTATGATAAAACAACTTCTATGATATTACTAAGTGTTTTTATTGTGAGTGGTGAGTACATGGGAATTCAATTTTTTATTTTTGTAATAAGCACATGTACCACACATTTACAGTTTAAAAAATAATGTTATTTCAGTTCGATGTGGATAAAATCTACTGGTTTCAAAATAACAAAATGGATACATTGAACTGTGTATTTTAAGTGGGTACATTATATATAAATTATATGCTTCAATAAAGTTGGTTATTTAAAGCTGATATAATAGTATTATTGATAGGTGCCATTGAGCTGATTCCAACCCATAGTGACCCTTTGCACAACAAATCAATACATGATCTAGTCCTGTTCCAGTCACACAATTGTTCCTCTGCTTAAGCTCATTGTTGCAGCCACTGTGTAAACTCATCTCATTGAGAACCTTCCTCCTTTTCACTGTTGCTCTCATTTACAAAGTGGTAGGGATAGAAATTATATGTGAGGTTAGCAACATGGATTTCCATTCGCCAACTTGGGTAATTTGACTAATGCTACTTCTGAGTGCCTAATCTGCTAAGCAGAGACCAACAACCTGATATATAGGACCCTTCCTTCTCGTGATCAACCAACAACTTGGTGGGAGATTGATTATCTCTGTCCATTTTCTTTTGCTGTTGCTCTTTTTAAAATACTTTTATTGGGACTTTTTTACATCTCTGATCACAATCTATACATTCCTACAATATGCCAAGCTCATTTGCACATATACCACCATGATAATTTTCGAAGCATTCGCTTCCCACTTAAACCCCTGATATCAGTTCCCCATTTCTTTCCCTTACTTCCCCACCTGTCCTCCCTCACTGACCCATGATAAGTTAGATATTATTTTTTCCATATCTTCCATCATTCCTACCCACTTTTCTGCTATTTGTCTCCTCTGAAAGGGAGTTCCAGATTAATTCTTGTGATTAATTCCCCCTTTCTTCCCCCACCCTCCCCAAATACTTTTGGTATCTTTATTCACCTTATTGGCCCTGTGGGGTTTATCTTTCTTGGTTTCCCTGTGTTGCAGGCTCTTATCTGTAGCACTGTGCATGCTCTGGTCTACTCTGATTTGTATAAGGGTAGAATTGAGGTCATAATAGTGGGGCCAAGGAAACACCAAAGAGCTAGATGAATGTTGTCTATGACCATTTTCATCATGGAAAGAGCAGAGTTCCTTTTTTACTGGAATAGATACTTAATCTGGATTCAGATTTGCCACCCTGTATGCACTGCTTCTGCAACAAACTACCACACATACACTTGCAGAATGCCTTATTCAACCACACAGATGAAAGGGTTCATCTCATAGTAAATTAAATGCAGCAATAGATACATGCTCATGGAATCTATTAGTCTTCCCAATAATCTCAAATCAACTGGCTGGATAGAACAATAGAATGGCAGTGTAAAGACACAATTATGAAGCCAGCTAAGTGGCAATACCACATAGCATGAAGGCAATGTGGTTCAGGAGACTCTATATGCTTTTATTCATTCTGCAATTTCCAGGATTCATGGATGTAGGAACCAAGGAGTGTAAATAGAAGTTGCATCACTCACTATTATTCCTAATCACCCACTAATAACAGCTTTGCTTCATGTCTCTGTGAGCACATGCTCTCCTAGTCTGGAGGCCTTGGTTCCAAAGGAAACAATATGCTAATCTGGTGTCACAGGAGAGATTCCATTAAACTGGGAGTTAAAAATTCTTTGTGGCCACTTTGGTGTGATTAATATTGACTACTAAGGGAATATTTGGTTGGAAGTACATAAAGAGGTAAAGCAAAATATGTCTGGACTTCAAGAGATTTCTGAAGGTGTTGTTTAGTACTACCATGCCCTATAATTAAAGTCAATGTTAAATTACAGCAACCCAATTCTGACATGACTAGTAATAGCCCAGATCTTTCTGTACACACACCTAGGCAAAGAACCACAACCAGCTGTTAGTTCTTTATTGTTCTCATCTACTAAAGTAAAAGAAGTCTGCTGCTGCAAATGACTGATGACATTACACTTACCTCTTTCATAGCCTGTAGTATTAATTAGTACAATTTATTTTTTCACCTCCAGAATTTCTTGGGAGGCTTTTAATCATGTACAGAATGCGATGATATCACCACATAACTATATAAAATGAAAAGAAGATGGTGAGTGACATGTTAGTGCATTAAGAAATTATTATATGAGGTAGTGTGTATTGGAGAAGTGATTGTGTAAAACCAGTGGTGCTGAAAAAAAATGGATACCTACCTGTGGAAAAATGAAGCAAGACCCTTACCTCACACCATGCACTAGAATAAACTCAAGGTGGATCACAGACCTCGAAGTAAAACCCCAAACTATTAGGGCCATCAATGAGGGAATTGGGACCAACCTGAGAACACTGACACAGGGCTTATATAGCCTATCAGATACAGGGAAGGATACAAACAGAGGAGGCACAAATAGACAAGTGAGATATACTGAATATAAAATACCCGTGCACATCAAAAGAATTCATCAAGAGAATAATAAGAGAGTAGATGGACTGGAAAAACATCTTTAGCAATGACAAATTGAATAAAAGCCTTATTACTAAAATCTATAATACCCTGATGGCTTCCAAAAAGAATAAAATTAACTGCCCACTGAGGAAGTGGGCAAAGAAACTTAACAGAAGTTTCACAGAGGCAAAAATCAGAATGGCCAATAATCATATGAGAAAATGTTCCCGATCATTAGCCATAAGAGAAATACAAACAAAAAGAACAATGAGATGCCACCTAACACCCTCAACGATAGCCCAATTCAAAAAATTAGAAAGCAACAAATGTTGGAGAGGCTGTAGGGAGATAGGGACTCTTATCCACTGCTGGTGGACCTGTAGATATGTATAGCCCCTGAAGAAATCAATTTGGAGACATCTTAAACAGATGGAAAATGAGCTACCATATGACCCAGAAATCCTCCTTCTAGGTATATACCCAGAAGGGACAAGCAACAATACATGACCAGACATCTGTGCCCCAATATTCATGCAGCACAGTTCACAACCGCAAGGAGTTGGAAGCAGTCCAAATTTCCATCAACTGATGAATGGATTAAAAAGCTGTGGTACATACATACAATGGAGTACTATGCATCACTGAAAAGTAGTGAACACATCACCGCATGGGAAGAATTGGAGGAAATTATGCTAAGTGAAGTTAGCCAAGCGCAAAAGGACATGTACAACATGAGTTCACTGAGGGAAGCTTAATAATAATAAAAAATGCAAAAGAGGCATGGGGGAAAATGTTCAGAATTCAGAAAATTCTGGGGGTAGGTGCAGATAGTACAGGAGGGGCCAGACCAAATCCAGGGCAACATATGGTAGCCAAGTAGGGTGCAGTGCCGGGAGGGAGGGTCAGTTGGTGATAGGTAGAGAGGGAATGGGGTATTAACTCATCCAAGGGGAGTGTATTTTTTAAATCTCCACAGGAAAAGAGGGACCAAGCTTAAATCTGGTATTACCGATGTGAATGCAGTGTTATGCAATGGAGCGGAGAACCAGTGGAGAGGTCTGAGAGCACAACCCCAATCCCAAATACAGGGCAGCCACCTGTCCCCCAGAGGCGTTTGCCTTGGAAGTCAACACTGAAGTTGCAGTTTGGGGAGTGATATATGCCTGACCAGAACACATGAAAACAAATGAAGGGGGAGGAAAATAGAATGGAGTACATCCTGCGCCACCAAGTCTTCAGGATGATATTCCAATTCAGAATAACTGATGCAGAGAGAGGTCATATGGCCAGCCCCAATATGAAATACAGCTACCTTCACTGACCCAAGGCCTTTTGGGGTCACCAATGGAGAAACAGGATCAAGATTATACCCTGTCTGGCACAACCACACTATGGTAAAAAACTAAGCGTGTGCAACAGAGCATGGAGCTCCAGATGGAGCACCAAGGATATACTTTGGGGCCAGGGTGTGGCATCCCATCTGTCTCAACCAAGGGACTCTCCTGGAGGTCAATGAACAGACCTTAAACTAGTTACAGGTTTTTATGTTGGTATTATTTTTATATTTTTACATATATATACATATATTGGACATTTGGGATTTTTGTTGATATTATCATTGTTCTATTTTCTTTGGTTGCTTCATTTTAGCATGCTTTTCTTTGGTACATATTGTTTTCTCTGCAGGTCTATCTAGATAAAACAGGCTGGATGAACAGTCTGGAGGCGAAAATGATGGGACTGATGGTACTGGGGTGGAGAGGGGAGAAGAGGAGGAGGGTGAAAGGAAGTGGTGTTGACTGGCCCAGGGATAAGGGAATAACAACTAATTCAAAGTCAGTGACAGGGTAGGTGTGAGAGATCCTATAGGGATTGATCAAGATTAATGTAACAGAGAGAAAATACTGAAACCCAAATGGAGGTCGATCATGATGGTGGGACAGGAGGAGGGATAAGGAAGTAGAGGAAAGAATTGGGGAGTAAGGGGCATTTATAGAGGTTTAAATACAGGCATGTACATAGGTGCATATATTTATATAAGATGATGGGGAAATAGATCAATGTGCATATACTTATAGGGTTAGTATGAGGAAAGCAGATGGTATGAGACTCCACTTCTTCAGTACGAGAACATTTTGTTCTATTAATTGGCATTCCATGATGTGCACCTCCCCAATACCATCCCTGAAAACAAATGTGGTGAAGAAAGCTGATGGTGACCGGCTATCAAAAGGTAGAGTGTGTGAGACCTTAAAGGCTTGATAGTAAACAAGCAGCCATCCAGCTCAGAAGCAAGCCCACATGGAAGAAGCACACCAGTTTGTGGGACCAAGAAGCGTCAAAGGGATCAACTATCAGGTTTCAAGAACTAATAATCATAACAGTATATGCTCACTTTCCTGATATGGTCGCTGATGACAAATATGTGTATAAGCAATTGTGGTGAAGAAAGCTGATGGTGTCTGGCTATCCAAAGATGTAGTGTCTGGTGTCTTAAAGGCTTGAAAGCAAACAAGCGGCCATCCAGGTCAGAAGCAAGTCCACATGGAAGAATCACACCAGCCTGTGCAACCACAAGGTGTCAAAGGGATCCGGTATCAAGCATCAAAGAACTAAAATTTATATCATTATAAATGAGGGGGAGTACAGATTGGGGATCCAAAGCCCATCAACATGTGAAGTGACATTCTTTTACAGAGGGGTTGCAGCGAGCAGATGAGTCAGTCAAGTTACAGTGTAGCAACAATGAAATGTGCAACTTTCCTCTGGTTCTCAAATGCTTCCTCCCACCCACTATCATGATTCCAATTCTACCAAACAAATCCAGCTAGACTAGGGATGTACACTGGAATAGGAAACATGGGGAACTTAAGATAGATGAGCCCTTGGGACTAGTTGGGGGAGTGGTGAGAACTGGGAGGGTGGAAGAATGGTGGAGTAGAAAGGGGGAACTAATTTCAAGGATCTACATATGACCTCCTCTCTGGGGTGTGGACAACAGGGATGGTAAAGGGACACATTGGACAGTGTACAATATGAAAAGGCAATAACAATTTTTAATTTATTAGGGGTTCATGAGGGAGGAGGAGGGGAAGGAGGAAAAGTATGGAGAGCTGGAATTAAAAAAAACTAAAAGGGGATGACCTCCTCTCTGGAGCATGGTCAACAGGGAAGTGAGTGAAGGGACACATTGAAGAGTATATGATCTGAAATAGCAATTTGTAAATTATTAAAGGTTCATAGGGGGTAGGAAGGAAGGGAAATATGGGGAGTTGGAACTGGGGGCCTAAGTGGAGGGAGGATATTTTGAGAGTGATGATGGCAACAAGTGTGCAAATGAGATCTGCATACAATTGATGTATGTATGGATCGTGAGGGGAGACGTGTGAGTTCCCAATAAAATGATTCATTAAAAAAAGGGGGGAGGGGATAGCTTTTTTTAAAGAGCAGCTTATACCAAGGGCTCAAGTGGAAAATGTTTGGAATTGTATGTGGCAACATGTGTGCAAATGTGCTTGATACAGATGATGTACTGAATGTTATAATAGCTCTAAGAGCTCCCAATAAAATTATTAAAAAAAACTAGAGGAAAGGGGGAAAGAAAAACTTATAGAAAATATTTGGAAATGAATATGGCAACATGTGTACAAATATGCTTAATACAAATGATGTACTAAATGTTATAAGAACTATAAGAGCCCCCAATAAAATTTATATTTTAAACAAAACAAAACTCCTGGTAGCATGGTGGGTTGTAGGGTGGGCTGTTAACCAGCAGGTCAGTGATTTGAACCTCCCAACTCAGCTGCTTTGTGGGAGAAAGATGAGATGTTCTGCACCCCTAAACAAAACAAAATAAAAAAGCTTTTATTTATTTGATCATCTGTACTGTGAAATAAGACTTGGAAGTATGCACATTTCATGTTTTCTTTGTGCTATTGGAAAGTTGGGTTGTTTAATGAGTACTATTAAAGTGAATTTTTAATGCTTCATCCCACTCTTCACAACTCCTGAATCCATTGGAGACATATTTTAATCAAATCATTATATTAAAAAATTCATTATACACAATAAAATGTAGAACCACAATGATTCTGTATGCGTTCTATTACCAAAAAACATTATATCCACAAAGTTATATGAACAAAATATAATGTAATAGAAGCATTATATAAAGAAAGTTAATTCACTATTTTTCACATAAGCACTGAACAATGTAATAGCCAACAACTAAAACAGCAATTGAGACTCACTAGGTTGCTTTAAAAAACTGAAGTAATTGTACCTTAGTAAAGCAATCCTGAATTCAGATATAGTTTATTTAGTTTGGTTATAAAAATGAGAAATCAATGAACTCACCTTTATTAGGTCAATTCTGACTTAACGTGATGTTGTAAGGCACACAGTATGATTGTTCTTTAGGATTCCCAAGACTGTAAATCTTTGCATGAGCATACAGCCTCATCTTCCCATGCAGTGTCTAGTACTTAGCATCTGAACACCTAACAAGCTATGCTCCAATGAGATCTCATCTAAAAAGAAATGTAAAGAGATACAATGCATGTAAACTGCATGCACAAATGTTTAAAAATTATAATAACAAAAACATAAGGCAAAAAACAAGCATTCTAGTTGATCTCATCCTTATAAGAACAAAATAAAATCAAAGTAGTAAATGTGTGAATTTTATTATTATTAAATGTACGAATTTCTTTTCCCTGAGCCAGAAGAAAACTGATGAACTAATGAGTCTGCTTAATCAAGAAGACAGTTTTGAAGAGAGGAACTGAACCAGGATCCAGAGCGTGAAGCAGAGCAGTGGACTCCTCTGTCCACAGAGCAAGTCAAGCTGAATATCGTGTGTTCTGCGTGGTGGTTATTAAACTCAGGAACTGAGTAAAAGTACAGTGTTGTGAATGCCTGAATAATATGTGCTTTATTATTCTTTAAATGATTATATATTATATTTAAGATGTTCCAGCAGAATATCCTGGCAGGTGGTACATGAAAAAGGAGAACAAGAAAAAAAAGAATAAAAGAGAATAAATCTTGAATTCTGAATGGAAAATAATATACATATAACAAGCAAAAACTTAGGAAGCACAAACTTTATATCTGCTGCTCTCTTGCTCCGCACAGCTGTAAGCAGTAGATTGGCATCAATCTGAGAAACACATGGTAAAAAATGTAGAGCCTCCAAGTTCTTAAGAAGGTATTTTCACTGAAACACTAATGGTGTGATTTATTATATTACCCTCCTTGACAATAAATACAGATAAAAGAACAGTGAGTTACTAGAAAATTTGTAACTCTGTAGAAACCTTAAATCCTTTTGATCAATTGGTACTTGAAAATACTAGAAAATTTAGAGCATTATTGTTTAAAAATGAATGCACTAACACCAAGGAAATAGTTTTCAGTATCTATTAAAGTTGTGTATACACTTTTTCAATCAATGCTAAATCAGCAGTGCTAGGCTTAATTTCAATGGGAAAGAGGAGAATCAGAGCATTTGACATGTTGAGAAAGTCCCTCACTAGTAACTATCGTAATTAAACTTAATTAGGAGTACAATGATCAAAATGTAGTTGGAAGTGAAAGTTAACTTGATAACAATGCAGCCTCATGGCAAGAGATGAATTATTTTAGAATTATGATTCATAAAAATTTACTCATTCTAAAATATTACATACCTAAGTTAAGAATCTCAAAATGAAACAGTTGGAAAGAGAATTTAGTTATTAGCAGATAAAGTAGTTTGAATATTATTTTAATCAGCTCATACCTAGATAGTCTACTAAAATATAAGCATAAGTAACTTACAAATAGAAAATCTTCAAGAATCCCAGTCAAACAATCCCTAATGGATTTATAACATATGTCTGTTTTCCATTTTTATTTTGCTGACCTTGATAAAAATAAAACAAAAATATGACAAATAAGTGAATAGCAAAACTAAAATAAAACCCACACTTACTCTTGCTACATGTGCATAAGCATTTCTATCTAACTTCTATCTATCATGACAACCTAGTTGATTTAAAATTCAATTTAATGTCATTTTTTCATAAAGAATGCTTTTCTCTGTTGTTTTTGCCCACTGCACATTGTACTCAAGCCTGCTATTGCAAATTTAGACCTTAAAAGTTAGCAATGAGTTTTACTCAATTTCTGTAGGAAGCTTTTCATTAAAAATGCATTTATCTTGATAGAATTGACTATGTATAAACTATTTTTCTTAATGATTCATGACATTCTTAACAACCTATATTTTCTTCAGGTGACAGAAGTAATTATAGAAAAGTCATCTTTCAGAATTTACATCAATTTTAAAGGAAACTAGTTAATGATTTTGGTTCTCTGAAAATGTAAAATTGAGCTGTAATGGGGAAATATTAAATATAATTAAGAAAAATGAGCTTTTGGATCACCAAAATAAAATAATTCCTTTTGTAAAGATTGTCTCATCTTATTTTAAAACTCTATTTATGGATTCAGCCTAAAGTCAAATGCTAAGCTAGTAATAAGTAATGCAATTTATTTCCTGTTCAGGTAAAAGTATAATAGAATTTTTATTACAAATATAAGAATAATAAGTACCATGCATCAGAATTTGGCATTCAAATTAAAACCAAGTAAATGATAACCTCATGTGCAATATAAATAGGCAGAGAATAGGAAAAGACAACCACTTCTAGTGAATTGGAAGGAGTCAGCTATTAAGATTTTCTTCTAGGAAGTAAATATTACTCATCCGATCATGTCCTTCTGTAACTCAGGTATATCTAGTTCTGTATCTAGTTCTGTAATTATTTTTGGGAAAAATGTTACATCTTAAATTAGCAAAATTAAACTTTTATAAAAGGAACAAATAGAAGGAAAATAATGTTTTAAATGTAGACATTTTAAAAATGTTTTAAAAAAGACTTGAAATACTTTCTTTAGTTTGCCTTATTAAGGATCTCAAACAATGGCATTTACTTACATCTGTTCAGATTCCCTTATTACTTATGCTTCTCTAAAAACATAATCTGAGAGTACTCTTTTATCTAGGTAGCAAAATAAACTTTTACCTCTCCAATCAATCAACTGCCATTGGTTCTATTTCGACTCACAGTCCCTCTATAGCCGCAGGGTAGAACTGCTCCTGTGAATTTCTATGGCTGCAAATCTTTACATGACTACACAGCTTCATCTTTTTTTAGAGGAATATTGGTGAGTTTGAACTACCGACCATGCAGTTAGAACCCCAATGTGTAAACCATTTCACCACCAGAATTCTTCATTCTTATATAGTAATTAGAAGTGCACACTGCAAGCAGTATTTTTTAACAATTTCTATTTGTGCTCTGCATATCTAATTTAGATATTTAAGCTGATTATATGAGATAGTACCCCAGATAAATGGATTTCCCCTCAAAGCTATGCATTTACATTAAAAAAAAAGTACTCCCTCAAAGTACTCTCCATTATACTTAATACATTTGTCAAATATGTGGTTCCATTCTTGGAAACCATTTTAAAACATCTGTTTGGATGGTTGACAGCAGCTCCCTCATTTATATCTTCACCTCTTCTACATCATAAATTCGATGTCCTTTTATGTCCTTCTTCATTAGCAGAAACAAAAAGAACTTGCAAAGAGTGAGATCAGGTTAGTAAGGTGTGTGGGGCAAGGTAGGTATGCTATTTTTTGTTAAAACCTGGCACACTGAGCTGGATGGGTGAGAAGGTGCATTATCATAGTGACAAAATCAGAGTCCCATCTGCCACAAATCAGGTCTTTTTTTTTGTCGCACACTGTGATACATTCTTTTCAGAACCTTTGAATAGGAAAATTGATTAACAGTATGACCTGGTGGAATTAAATCCGAATACACTGTGAGTTGGCATCTTCATGCATTCAGAAGGTTGATGGATAGTCCAGAAGGAAGTTTGTCATCAACTGTCATTTCATCCTTTTGAAAAGAGAAAGCCATTCATACATTTGAGTTTTTCCCATAACACTGTCCTTCTAAGCTGTGTTCAACATCATAACAGTTTTTGCAGCATTTTCTGTGAGCAGGAAACAAAATCTCACTGCCACGTGCTGTCTCTAAATTGCCCATCACAAAAAAATGAGGTTTGAGCAAAACTGTTTTTATGAAAAAATGCAATGTGACCAGAGAGAATCTCCCCAGGCAACGCTATTGGGTACACTAACTTGGAGACAGTTGTTTGATGCTCACTAAACAGGAAAAATTTGTACTACAAAAGCTCTGCTCAGTGGAGTGTGTTTTTTTGGTATGCCCTCTATAACAAAAGTGATCATGTGATCCGTTCTGAACCAGCTACATACCATCCTCCTGACTTGTAGACATGAAAAAATGAGATTTACAATCATTTAAGGAGTCCTAGGATAGGAGCCATGGTGGCATAATGGGTTATGTTTTGGGCTGCTATAACAGGTCAATAGTTCAAAATCACCAGCAATTCTGTGGGAGAAAGATGAGGTTTTCTAACTTGGTAAAGAGTTACAGTCTCAGAAACCATAGGGGGCAATCCTATCCTGTCCTATACGGTTAGTAAGACCGGGAATTGACTCAGTAGCAGAGCTTTTGAGAGAAGGAGCCCTGATGGTGAAAGTGGGTCACACATTGGGCTGCCAATGTCAAGGTCAATAGTTTATAACACTGGCTTCTGCTTGGGAGAAAACACTATTTTCTACTCCCATAAAGCGTGAAATCCACAGTGGATGTTCTACTCTGTCCTACAGAGTTTCTATGTGTCAAAAACCATAAATGTGGTTAAGAGTTGAATGCTATAACCTTAGCCCAATTTCTCTATATATTATATGGAAGCTTTTATTCCTTAAGGAAGAAAGGACAGAAATTATGAGTTTGAATCAACCTGATGGCAGTGGCTTGGGGGTTGGAGGTTATGGAGGTCTAAAATCAAGAATTTTTTTTTAGCAACCAAAGAATGCTTCCGATGAAAAAGTATAACTTTTTTCCAATGATTTTATTAAGGACTTTAATAGCTCTTATAATAGTCAATACATCATTTGTATCAAGCATATTTGTACACATGTTGCCATATTCATTTCTAAATATTTTCTACTTGAGCCCTTGGTTTAAGCTCCTCTTTCCCAATCCTTTTTTTTTAATAAATCATTTTATTGAGGTTTCATACAACTCCCATCATGATCCATACATACATCAATGGTATGCAGGCCACATTTGCACACTTGCTGCCACCAACTTTGCTATTTTTCATATGCTATTTTATAATTCCATATTGAGACTGGATTGTTGAGAAATGTCACTAAGCATAATGAAAATATTGCTTTTCTCATTATATCCTCTATTCAGAAGAAATGTGTCTTGACATGGCAATTTTTAGTTATAGAATTGACAATCAACAGAGGCTTCCAGGTCGATGTATATATACATATGTGAATATATATATTTATCCCAGATTTCTGTTTTATGAAGTCAAGATAGGAATGTGAATTCGTCTAGTGGACTATATGTGATCAAACATCATATTATATCATATTATATATCATAAATCAAATATCATTTTATATAGGTAAATCTATTGTAGTATGAAAGTTAAAAAAATTCTTCAAGATCAACTTCAACAAAGATATTTTGACGATGAAATTAACACACACAAGAAATGTGTTTAGGAAAATGCCCAATGTATTCTAAATATTCAGTCTATAAAAACTTTTGTTATTGTTGTTACTATATCACCCAACATAATTTCTGAGATATCCCTGATATCTCAGAATATGAAATATTTCTTAGCATTTTTTGACAATTCCTTAAATTTAAATATTACCCTTATTCTGGAGTGCCTGGGTGAAACTGATTGTTAACCTGTTCAGCTGGTAAGCAAAATAATGGAAACTCAAGTGCATCTTCTAAGCATGTGTGTCAGGCAGGGTTCTTTTAGAGAAATAAAATTCAGGACACTAGTAATTCCTTTTTATATATTTATTTATTGAGAAAGATATATAAGATCAAAAGAGAAAAAGTTGACTATAAAGCAATACAGATTGCTTGGTGCAACTCACTTGCATGAGGAAACTAGAAGACTGGCAGTCCTTCAATTCTTGAGGGCCGCTGAATAGTCCTCTGTAGAGCAATCCAGGCTATCTGGTTACAGGCAGCAAACAGCATAGCAACAGTCACCAACAGTCACCAACAGTCAGCCAGATTACAGAGTCCAACAGTCCCCAGCTCAAGAGATGTATAGCCCAGGAGCGTGGCGAAGTAGGGCTTGAAGGATCCTCAACTCACAGCAACACAGTCCACAATTAGGTGTCACATGGGTTGTGTTGCTTGGAGGTCGAGGCACAGGATGAACAAGGCAGCTCTCTGGTCCAAAGATCCGGAAAAAAGAGAGAGGGCGGGACTTGCCAAACCCTTCCTATATTTGCCCTTCAATTCACCCCACGTGTTCATTGGCTGTGCCGTCACAACAGACCCACCAATATTCTGTGGCCATGTTGGCATAGCAAACCTACCCATCACAATCCACCCCTTGCCAACATGGCACCTGTACACAATTTTTTACCCATATTGAATTTCTAGACATCAATGAAATCAATCTTATACTTAACATTAAACATCTATCATACATATAAATGAGAACACACTGAGTCCAATTGTAGCTGATATAGAATGCATAAGCAAAGAAAAAAATTCAATAAGCTAATAAACAGAAAATACATGAATAATCACAACCCTTGCTTCTGCAATTGATCACATGGTCGTAATTGGTAGTTAGAACTACCTTCTTCTACTATCCATTCTGTATTACCTTTGCCCTCAGCAATCACTTCAGCTGGTTGTGGTTTTTTACCTGGTGGGGTGACCCAGACCTTCATTCCTGAGGGGTCTAGGTCATTAGATGTCCTGTCATGATGGGGTTGCTGCAATTTACCATTAACTTTTACCACAGGACATGGTAGCACTAAGAGTCGGCCTATGGGATCTCTTGGATTCCAGATATATTCCTATTTACCCCCATTATGTAACACCAGTCCAATTTATTCTTGATAATCTGGATCAATCACACCACTCAATACAGTGACACCCTTCCTGATCTGTTGATCCAAAGGCATGAGAAGCCCAAAGTGGCCAGGGGGCATTCTCAGCTGCCAGTTCAGTGGAATCCGTGCTGTGTTTCCAGGTGGGAGAGTTCCTTCTTTCGGGACCAGGACCTCCAGTCCCAAAGAACATAGGGTTGCTGGGACAGGAAGCAAAAATGCTGCAAGTGGGTCAATAGGAGTAATAGTGAGCGGTGCCACTCCAGTTTCCACCCTTTGGTTCCTGGACCCATGAATCCTGGCTATTGGAGACACAGCACCATATCTTGGCCGCTGGTTTAAAACATATACAGCTTCCTGGAGAACACTGCCCCAGCCTCGCAAGTTGTTGCCACAAAGTTTGCGTCACAGTTGTGTCTTCAGGAGCTCATTCCATCGTTCTATCAAGCCAGCTGCTTCAGGATGATGAGGAACATGATATGACCAGTGCATTCCACGGGCATGGGCCCATTGCCACACTGAATTTGCTGTAAAGTGAGTTCCTTGATCTGAAGCAATGCTATGTGGGATGCCATGCCGGTGGATGAGGCATTCCGTAAGTCCACGAATGGTGGTTTGGGCAAAAGCATTGTGTGCAGGGAAGGCAAATCCATATCCAGAATATGTGTCTATTCCAGTCAGAACAAAGCGCTGCCCTCTCCAGGATGGGAGTGGTCCTATGTAATCAACTTGCCACCAAGTTGCTGGTTGATCTCCCCGAGGAATGGTTCTGTACCTTGGACTTAACGTCGGTTTTTGCTGCTGGCAAATAGGGCACTCAGCAGTGGCTGTGGCCAAGTCAGCCTTGGTGAGTGGAAGTCCATGTTGCTGTGCCCATGCATAACCTCCATCGCTGCCACCATGTCCACTTTGTTCATGTGCCCATTGGGCAATAACAGGAGTGGCAAAGGAAAGAGGAGGGCCAGTCTCCACAGTGCGTGTCATCTTATCTACTTGATTGTTAAAGCCCTCCTCTTCAGAGGTAACCTTTTGATGAGCATTAACATGAGACACAATTACATTTACTTTTTTGGCCCATTCAGAGAGATCCATCCACATATCTCTTCCCCACACCTCCTTGTCACCAATTCTCCAATCATGTTCCTTCCAAGTCTCTGACCATCCAGCCAAGCCATTAGCCACAGCCCATAAATCAGTGTACAGTCTCACATTTGGCCACTTTTCCTTGTAGGCGAACTGAACGGCCAGGTGCACTGCTCGGAGTTCTGCCCATTGGGAGGATTTTCCTCCACCACTATCCTTCAGGGAGATCCCAGAAAGGGGCTGTAGCGCTGCTGCTGTCCACTTACGAGTGGCACCTGCATATTGTGCAGAGCCATCCATGAACCAAGCATGACTTTTCTCTTCTTTAGTCAAGTTATTATAAGGAACTCCCCAGGAGGCCATAGGTGCAGATTTGGAAAGAGAAGGTAATGTGACTGGAGTGGGGACTGTGGGCATTTGGGCCACTTCCTCATGCAGTTTACTTGTACCCTCTGGTCCTGCTCTGGCCCGATCTCGTATGTACCACTTCCATTTAATAATGGAGTGTTGCTGTGCACGTCCAACTTTATGAC